>CAJPEV010000370.1:0-133566 GCA_905338385.1 Darwinula stevensoni | reverse complement strand
CAAGTTTCTCTTCAGCCATTCTGGATGCTACAATTATCCTAAATGAGACGAAATGTACAACAACTTAAGATATTAATCCGCGCCTTGACACGCGCTTCAAGATAGGACCAAACACATATACAACTAAATTAAATTCCATTCCGAAACATGTCATCAAATAAAACGTACATATATGCACAAGAACTTTTGAGACACCCTAGTAGTACCAATCAGTCTGAATAGATACAAAAAAGCGAATTTACTCTCAATTTTGATTTAATTCAAGCAATTCAGCTTTTTTTTAAAGGTTTCCTTTTCACTCTGTGCCCCTCTACTGGTCAAAACTCCTTGAATTCCTTTAGGTGAGATTTGTGTCTGTTCAAGAATGGAGTATCACCAAACAGTTTGATTAATAGGTTTACTATGAGAATGTACTAAATTTCATTGAAGAAATGAGAACATGAAAAGGAATGTGCTTTGACCCTTGGAAAAGAGATTCAAAACAAATGGAACAAAATGTAATTGGACCAGTTCTTTTCCGTTCCTTGAAGTTTCATCTTATTACAAAACAAATATCATTTGGAGTCTCTTTGGATTTAAATAAAGATTTAACTCTGGCATAATCCCGTACCCAATCAATGTCCCTAGCACCAAATTTGGGAACCTCAACTCAGTCGTGAAAGAAAATCCTGCATCCTACCCTGAGACACTTGTCACTGAATCAAACTTTGGTAAAACTAGACTACCTAAGGGACACTTCAAATCTTTAGTTGGGTAGGAGATCAAAAAGAAAATTTTTGCGGGAGGGAAGATCATAATCGAGAGGTAGGGCTGAGTCCCCCATCAGCTAAGAACTGACTATTCACTTTCAATCCTTCCTCTGTTGTGGATTTCAGAGGAGTTTTCTAACGGACCACCTTCGTCATTGATCATTTAGGTTTCAGAAAAGCTTTAGTTTGGTAAACAAATAGGGACAAGTACATTCTCATTAATTTCTGTATCTGTTACTGTTCCTGTGTGTATCAAAGAAATGGGTGAGAAAAGGGGTAATTCCATAAACTACTTGCTGTGATAGTTGAATATTGATTCTTGCAAATGTCGCCTAACATGGATGTCAAAACAGGACATTGCACAGAGAGTTAGCTAGTTTTTATTATGTGGCAGTTTGCTCAATGCTGGTTCAAATAAATCCATGCTGTCATTGCATTCACCAATTCTAGGTAAAAGGTCAAATTTGAACATGTATTGGTACAATCATTCAGATTTCTTAAATCTTGTTCATTGAGAAAAGGCAGAAAAGTCAAATATCTTGCCTTATTGGATGTTTAGCACTGTGGCATCACCAATGCCTCTCTTTCTCATTTGGTGTTTTTAGCATTCCATAAGAGGTAGAAGGTGGAAAGATGAATGGTGTCTTCCCCCATGCCAAAGTTTTCCCCCTTTTTTTTTTTTGTCCAAGTGAACTGGTTATCCTGTCTGCCCCTTGCTGATATTCAGGATTTCATTTCTTCTTTCCATTCCATCTCAGCTATAATTTCCAATCGTCGTGAATTAGTTTTGATCTTTATCCAGTGTACCATGAGTAACTGCAGTGAAGTGTTTTTTAATTTAAATGGGAATTTTTCCACAGCAACACAATTTGATTGTGCTGTATGAGAACATCAAAACTTTGTCACTATTGACTTGCTTGTCACATTTCCTTGATTTAGAAAACCTATACTGGGAATCCCCCTGATCATGATTTCCAAGTTGAACCAAAAGCATTGAACCTAATTTCCTTAGTCTTCCATGAGAGAAATTTAGTGAAGCTAAAAGGTCCAATATACTTGTGCAGCAATTTCTTGTAAAGAACTTAATGAAATGAGAAAATGCCCAAACTTTCCTATTAGAGATAATCTATTGGGAGGATTCATTGATCTTGGAAAGGTCTTCCCCTGAACTCAACTGCTTCAGAATGGATTCTTCAATCTAGTTAGGTTATGTCCCATTTTTTCCATGGAAGGCTGAAGTAGTGGATAGGTATGCCTTAAGGGTATGAAGTTGTGATGACATTGCTTAGAGGGTTTTACAGGTAGTGAGCACATTGCTCATGGAGTTATTTTTTCATGTGTTTTTTGTTATTTTTCTCTTTTGATGGGGCAATGTCAACAAGAAGCACTTCCACTTAAGCACATTTTATAATTAACTCCTGTTTCAGCTATATATCTTGAGTTGTCATTATCCATAATGCTCACATGATTATTTGGTGGCTTTTCCTCTACCCACAACCCCCTTCCCCACCATTCCATTGGTTGCTGTTAAGATCTATTCTTGCTGTTTAATTCACATTTGAAAGAAATTCAATTCTTTTTTTTTTAAATATTATTAGTATGGTATTAATAAATATAATGGTGCATTTATTTTTTTTGCGACAGGTGCCTGCATCATGGTGAGTGAAGTTTGCATTTGTGGTAAGTGGTTGCTGGGAAAAGATAATACTAATCTTGCCAGCCCATCCTCCAGGTATTAAACTTCCTGTTATTTTTCATGAGTCGTTGGCAGGTTTGTGTAAATGTTAGTGTTTTTATTACAGGTGAAATTGGGTCATGGCCAATTTTAATCCTTTAATTTTCAGGATGTCTATCATGCTCCTCCATTGCTTCAGAATTTTATTTGTTATGGTTCTTATGGAAGGAATGATTCCTACGTACTTTGACCACGTTATTTATTTGATTTGAAACTAAAGGAATTTTTTTTGCTTTTTCTTCAGTAGCTTGGGCATGGAGCATTGAAAGGGACCCTAGCATCTGTCTGCGACCTAAAGCAGCCTTCTGGATGTTACTACTCATAACTCTCATACCCTCTGACAGTTTTCTCACTGCAGCAACATCTACTTTGATAAGTTGAATATCTTCCTTCTGTTGTAGTGTTGTAAGCGAATTCTCACTGAATGTTGCTCTAGAGTTGGCTGTGATGGCATCTTGAAAGCAAAAGGTTAAATGCCTTATAATGGTTAGCACAATTTCAGTCACACATTCAGCGTGAATTAGGTGCATGTATGAAACAGAACATGTTAGGAAGAACTCCATTCAATGACAATTCTATTTGGAGAGTGGAAATGTGGAATCTTGGGCATCTTGCATGGGGGAGGAAATGCATTTACCAGGCATTTTTATGAAGTGAACTTAAATCCATGTAACTAGTTGTCTGTGAAGCACATAATGTACCTTGGATTTATGGAGTTGAAACAAATTTGGATTTTCAGAACTTGGTGAAAATGCGTTGCGAATGTGTTTCCTTCCCCATGCGAGGCCTACCGGGAGATGTTTATGGTTCCACACTTCCACTTTCTTCGTATCGTTTGTACCATCTTCAAATGGAGTCCTTGTGAAGAAGTAATTTGTATCGTAAGCGTCACATTTCGTGCTGGACAGGAGTTTCAAATTGAAATTGCATTGACCATATCAAGCATTTAGCTTTTTGCTTCCCAGATGCCACTTTAGCAGATTATAGAGCAACACATTTCAGATTTATTGATTTAAAATGTATGCCAAGAAAGCCCTTGTTTCTAGTTACATGGAAAGAATTGTGTACATTTGGTTTTTCTAAATTCAGCATTTTCTTAGTAGCTGTCACTGAGTGTTGGTCGAGTATTTTACTTGTTTTTTTTTATTATTGGTTCGTATAAAGTGGATGGTTTCATCTGTATAAAATGTTATGGATCATGGCTTTGTTACTGTGTTCTTGGTTAGACAGAAGGTGGTGGGTAAGCTTAATGACAGTGCAACATGTGTGTAATCAGTAAGGTTGAGGTGATACCCTCCATGAGCTTGCCAGTTATGAGTTTTGTGATTTTGGCAAGTAGGATAATGAGTGATGTATCATTAATGACTTCTAAAGAGGGAAGTCTGAGGGGCCTGTTAGCAGGATTTTACTCTCCCTTTGTGACATGGAGAAATCGTTCGTGTTCAGAGATTTTCAGCGTATGACTGGGGATGTATAAAAGTACTAATGGCAGAGGTTTGATAGAGGTTTGAGTTGTTTGCTCCACTTTGAGGGTAAGTAGCTGCGATTCATATTTCACACTTGCATGATACTGCTGTAGGCTGGAAGGGCAGATGGCAAGGAAGTAGGATCAGATGTAGGTGTGTAAGGAGGGCAGGGGGGCTTCAATCTTATAATACTGATATACTCCCATTGGGTGTTTCAAGTTTTCTTGAGCATTTTTTTGTCAGAGACCTGGGCATTGTCATGCTGCTCTTACTGTTCCGGGTCGGAGTGTGAATCGACACAACACGTTGACACGTTCCGGATCACAACAGTACGACGTCTTACCGTTACGATTAGGAACATTAACACGTTGACACTCGGAGTCGTAACAGTACCTGCAGAATGCCAATGCTAAGACTCACACTTGTGTGTAGTGTGTAGCCATTTGTGGGCTAGTGTTGTCATTCTGCAGGATGACAATGCTAGGTTTCACAAGGCTGCACTGAGCCTCAGCATTGTCATGCTGCAGAATGCCAATGCTAAGACTCACACTTGTGTATAGTGTGTAGCCATTTGTGGGCTAGTGTTGTCATTCTACAGGATGACAATGCTAGGTTTCACAAGGCTGCACTTGGAAGCCTAAGACTTTAAATTACTCAACACCCTCAAATTTGTTCCATGTAACAGTAAAAGTCATGTTGAATATGACTGTTATATGAACACTGAAAGCAGAGAGTCCCCTGAAGATAGGCAGGAATTAAAAAGAAAGGAATTAAAACCAAAATGAAGCAACACATTTAAGTGATGTCCTTACGATGTTACTGCAACATCATTTAACTTGAGTAACATTACAGCAACATTGCATGTTCTGATGTTGCCTGAGGAAGATCTGGAGGGGGACATGACAATAAGCCAAAGCTAATAAAGGGTAAAAGTGAGCCACTGAAGAGGTCTTGTAATCATGAAAAGGAGAGTGTAAACTTGTATTTTTAATGGGATAATGAATTTTGTCCCATTAAAAATACACACACTTCTTAATGAATTTGTTGTTGGTCCCTTGAGTGAATAGTTAACCTTGGTCTAAAAGTTAGAAAATGGGCAAGTTTTGGAATGGGGAGACCTGAGGGTGGGGATTGGACAGATAACTAAAAAATAACTTATGCTTGAAATGGAAGAGGGATAGAAAATTCAGGTAGAAGCAGAGCAAAGAGGAATTGATGGAAACATGCATGTGATGCCTTAAACAAGTCATTAAAATGGTATCAAAGGATTAGGTTATTGAAAATTCTGGAGGCAGGGAGACATTTGTTATAGGGGCTAGAGACATTATAACAAGTTGTCTTGAATGGAAAGTGGGTGAAGTGAAAAACCAGGAACTAAGCATGTGGATTGCATTGCATACCTTATAACTTTAAATTAGTGGCATGGAATCATGAAGTAGTATCATTATATGAGGGCAGAAATCAGTATTCAGATTTTACATTAAATCTATGCAACCTGTAGGTCCAGGGAATGGCAGTCATCTGGAAATAGAAGAAAACCATTAGCTTTAGTCAGGTTTACATGGAAGTATACCAACTCTTGAAATATGTAGGCATGATATGCCTGGGAGGAAGAAGAAATTTTCTTAAGGGGGACTTTGTTTTGCCTATGTGACTTACAGAAAATTATAGCTTTGAGCGCTATAAATAAATAGCTTTGTTTGATGTGAACAGAATTGATGACAGGAGATATAGTATTGAAGATTAAATAAATACCCAAGAGCAAATTTTAGCGAAAATGAATCCATTGGACATACATTCAAGGACACTTGGAGGACTATATCCAAGGGTAAATACTTAAAATTCAAGTACTTGTACTTCAATTTCTTACATTATTTTTATGATTGATGGTGCTTTTGTGTTGGTGTGATCATTGTGGTATTGAATGCTGTTCATAATGTTACATTTGTTTGATGCTAACAGTACAGCCTTTTAATCTACTAACTCATTGCTTGTAAATGCCTACCTTTTGGTTGAAATTGTGCTTCCTTGCTGCTTCTGCTTTCCTGTTGCAGGAGCAGTTAACCCTTGTGAATCAGAGGAACCATAACCTGGTGATTCTGTCAATCCCTTTTGCTCAGAAGGCTGGGTAGACACCATTGGCAAGTGCTAATGGAAGTATGTATGTATGTATCTATCTGTATCTTGTATCTTACTAGGTTGTGTTTTGTTTCTCTATTTATCCATATATATATCCTACTGTACAAGGTGTCCCATGTCACTATACTGTTTCAAAAAATCTCACTTACTGAACATTTGATGCATAAGATAATTAACTGAACAATAGCATGTCATCCTAGTAAATGATAGAAATGGAGGTATTTCTAGGTTTTGAAAGTGCCTCAATGTTCACTGCCTCCATTAATGCATTTGGGCATGAGACTCCACACCAAAGAATTGCTGAAACTCCATTTTAACTCGGATGATACTCTGAAAGACCTCCATCCAGGGGCCTGTTTCTCGAAGCATACAAGTAGTACAAGTTACAAGTATTAGTCTTGTAAGTAACAAGTTTATGTTTCTCGAAGAATTAGGATCCCACCTTGTAATTACAACTGTGTGTGCTTGTAATTTATTAGTGTTGTTGGACAAAATACAATTTTACATTTCTCAAATGAGAAGTCAGGCAGCATATACTTGTAAAATGCCAGAGAAATCTTACAAGTCTCTGGACGTAGGCTAAACTGTTCACAACTGCAAGTAACGCCATGTTTTCTAGCGATTCTGATGAATCTGAGGATGTGCCGGTGCGCAATGTGCACGAAGTTCATCAACGAGGTGTTCAGCCACGAGCTAGATTTGATTTGCTGAATATTTACTGCTTCCATGAACGGTTTCAGTTGAAACCGAGTGATATGGAGTACCTTCTTCAGAATATGCGGCTTTGTCTCGAACAACCCACTGCGAGAAGTCATGCACTGGCACCAATGGATCAAATCCTCATAGCTCTTCACTGGCTTGGCAATGGAGGGCAGTACCAGGGAGTAGCCGACATGCACAACGTCTCCAAAGCATCTGTGTACAGATGCGTTCACTGTTGTGAACGCCATCAACTCAACCCTTTTCCCAATCCACGTGGACTGGCCAACAACGGATGTTGCTGAGATTGCAGCTAAGTTCTATGGGTTGACTCAAGTGCGACCCGGAATGCCCTACGTTTGTGGTTGCGTTGATGGCACTCTGAACAGAATAGTTTTATTTTCCCCGAAAGAGGGTGAGCACAGCCAATGTGCTCTCCGTGCGTGCCATGTTCTTTTGTGGACTTGTGAACTTTGACCCTGCAGTAATAAAATACAAGCGTTTCCTAAAAGATTTTCAAGAAACAGAATTTACAAGTACTTGTAAATACAAGCTATTTCTTGTAAACTTGTAGACTTGTGAACTTGTAAGCTTCGAGAAATAGGCCCCTGGTCGTGAGCGATTCTAATCGAGTGGAAAGACAGCGTCGCAGCACTCCAGTTCTTCCTTGGGCTGAGGAGAGGCCAGAATTATCATTACTGGACGGGGAAATGCATGGTAAGATCAAGCAAATTACTTCGATCCTTAAAAAAAAAATCTGAGAGCCTCTCCTGCACTTCTTCAATACAAGGGCTCTTAATCCTTGCATTTCCCTTTCACCATTCGGAATTTCATGCCGCAATGACAGGGAATTACACATCGTTTGAAAGCTCTCTTCGTCATCTTTGATCGAGCATGCAAGAAGCGGCGAATCTAGCAGGAGTCTCGATAGACGTGGAGGTGCATCGTCATGGTGTAGGTTAAAGGAGTTGACGACGCACTTTCGTCGCTCTCTTGCCGTTGCTCGCTGAAGCTTCTTGTGAATGATGTCTTGGTGAGGCTTCCCATCGTCCCTTTCGGCATGGCATGGTCACGGAAACGCCTTTGCTTTTTTTTTTGAGCCACCTTACATTTTCTTGGAGCCGGTGAGCCTTGGTGCATCCATCGAACCGAGTGACGTTTGGTCACAGATTTTTTGCCGAGAGGTTTACCAGGTTTCGTCCATCGTGACTACCCAAGTCAGTAACGCATGCCTTTCTGGGAAAACGAAGCAGAAACCGTCGACAGACATCCACTAGCACGACCGTCTTGCCTGCCGTGAGTTGCCTTGGAACCCATCTAGATAAAACCTTCCTCGTGTGGCGCTTGTCGTTCAGTGTTGCGCGAGCTGATCCCACGGAAACGCCTCTACGTTGCCGCGATTTCTTCGACTGATCGAGGTCTGTTCCCATAACAATGGCGTCCATGAGGACACACGTTTCGTGACATGTCAGCGGCCGTTCATTGTGAGGGTCAACTTCAACATCTCTGTCATCTATGAAAATCTTATGGTGGATCTGAGAGGCAAGTATCCCCAGAAACTTCACTTATTTACTAATGAATTTCAGTCACTATCTTCCCTTGTGGTGTCAAAAACTTGATGACGGTTCTCCGTTCAAATTCTAGGCACTAGCTAGGAAATTCTTCGTTCGAACAAGTTCAAAGTTCCAGCACAGTGACGTCACAAATAGATATTTTACGTGAATGAACAAGTTCCGGTTTGTACATTTTAAACAGTTAATGGCAGTTACTTGAGCAGCACTTTTTTATTAGTACATTTCATAAATCACGATTGAAGTTCATAATAATTCAGTAGATAGGAAATTTACTTTTATTGAGGACTTTTCAAACGACCGCGTCCTCCTGCCTTGATTTCGACGGGTTCCACGAAGAAGAAAAAAAAAATTCCCTGTTCAGCTACCAAGGCCGCATCGTTCTTTCCTGATCCAAGCCTGGTGATTTTGCCTTTCGCTTCGCCACCTACAGAGAAGGAACCGAATGGACGAAAGAAGCAAAAGGAGAAGGCATAAACGAAGGTCTACCGGGCAACGGAACAAGGAACGGACTCCCACGGGGAAAGCGGAAATCCACTTGACCAATCGCAAGTCTCGAAGACTTGCGATTGCAGGGAGGGCTTGAAGAAACGCTGCGATTCTGTTCCGTCTTGGCCGGAGGCATTTTCGTCTAGTCTTGGTCCACATGCGACGAAGAACGGAAGGGAATCCTCCCTCACTCTCGCCATCTCGCTTTACAACCTCTAAGCATTCCTGTGAATGCCAGCCTTAACCTCCGAAAGCTTTAAAATAAAAAAACTAGGAAACAAAAAAAAACCTTAGAAGTAAAGCTGTGAAAATTGTGTTTAAATGCGGAGTGAATCCAGCTGGAGATAATTTTAAGTCCTTACAAGGGATTCTTACCCCCCAGTGTAGTTCCCTTCCTTTCAGGATCGCGAGACCACAATATTCTTAATATATTAAAACAGTTTGGCTTCTCTTTCTCTGTATAAATCATGCCACCTTACCAAATGCATAGTCTTCATGGCTTGCAAAAAAATGCATAAATTCCAAGCGCTTCTTGGACGAGTCCACGCCTACTTCACTTCGGATCGTAAGTAATACTTTTTTCGCATTACTTATACTACATATGGGTTTAGTGTGTCAAAAAGCAAACTGAAGAAAGCAAAGGTGATGTGAGATGACTAGTCGCGGTTTGGTCGAGAATCCAATATTTGGGGATCATCTATAGTACCAAACGTTTGACGCCGTAATTTAACCTGCTGTTCTTTCTTCGAGGTTCTACAAGGTGTCCGAAAATCTTTTCCCAATGGGAAATACATTTACTTGTGGAACCAAATCATGAATGTTCGAAATCAACTGGATCGGAGAGGGTCTGCCAAGGTGGTTCCAGCAAGATGGTGCACCCCCTCATAATGAGGGGGTGCACCCGTTCGTGATTGGCTTGATGAGAACATGCCGGGACGATGGATTGGCTGGCGTGGCCCCGCGGAGTGCGCTCCACCTTCACCGGATCTCGCGCCTATCGACTTTTTTTTGCGGAGGGTTACCCGAGTGAAAACGAGGAATCTCGAGGATCTTCGTGAACGGATCACTCGCATTTGTGCAGCCATTGATGACGATGGGAGCTCGTTCGAAAGGGTTCACAGGAGTATGAAATACCGACTGCAAACGTGCTTTGAACCGAAAGGGGAACATTTCGAACAATTCTCATTTGGTTCCACATATAGGGTAAAAGACCCATTGATGGGTCTGTTAAGGGCGAGTACTCAGTAATGAGCCACGTCGCAGGAAAATGCCAAAAACTCGGCATTTGTTCCATGACCACCTTTGAAGTGTGTATGTGCTTGAATGCTGCTAGCCTATGTCACAACAGGGGTTGGCGTTCTATGGAAGCTTAGCTATTAGAATTTTTGTGCTGTGGCCCATCATTGGGGACCGGTCCATCACTGGGTCTTTTACCCTATATGTATTTCCCATCGGGTAAAGAGTTACAGTGCATTTCCCATTGGGAAAATACTTTTCGGACACCCTGTAAGGGGAGGATCAATAACTGGGTCAGAAGAGCAAAGTGGGAAATCGCCCTTTCGCAACGGGGTCTGCTCGGAATACAGGCGTTGCCTAAAGGGGTTGACCAGGGTTTCTTAGCCTGGGATTCGTTAGTCCCTAGGCTCTAGGGACTCAGAAGCTTTGGAGATTCCTGAGAAGTCCGGAATTTGCGAGTCCCATTCTTACGTTTCCATTGACAGATGTGGAAACAGAAAAAAAAGCAAACGTAAAATGAGCGTCTTCTTGCATCGCATACTTTCGGGACTCTCGTGGATAAATGGTTGATTTGGGTCCAGGTCAACACCGTGTCGCTTGCCATAAATAATAATGTGGCACCAATTTGGATAAGCGATGTTGGCCCTTCGTCCGAGCGTTCGATCGACCAATATTGGTACAGCATGGGATAATTCAATTGGATTACGGGGCTGTTCCGATATCGATGCTGCATCAAATCATCATTAATTCGATTTCTATTATGGTACTTTGACTCTCTAATTCTAACAACTCTCTCTCAATTTTAGAGCCTATGTGCCCCAAATTGCACCAATAGAAAAATGGAACATGAACTTGGGCAGCGACAGCAGCATTCCCAAATGCAGCTTGAGAAAAAAAAAAGAGAGAAAATGTGCGCTGTGCGCACAAATTCTTCGAGTAGCAAAAATGATTAGGCCTATCGACGACGAAATACTTGGCTCTGGGTGATAGATACTACAGCATCTCGCGCCCTGATCCTACATCGCATCGATGCTGATTTCATCTCCCTGCGCCCATCACTAGACTAGAGATTTTGAGACTGTAGGGCGCGCCCCCTAGGGGCCACAAGAGGATGGCAGGGGGAATGGAGTGTAGGGGCAGAGGGGAGGGGAGGGGAGGGGAAGGCGACACGAAGAATCAAGAGTAACGTTATTTCAAGCAACAATGATGCGGACGAAGGAGAAGAAGGAACAAGTACAGGACCAAAGAAACCGGATATGCTCTCCCAAGTTACCGTTCTCCCTTCCCCCCCCCCGCTCGCTACTTGGAGCGTTGGGACGCGATGAAGTGGCCTATTTTTAAGGGGAGACGAAGAACAGAAATGTTGCAAACCGCTGAGGTGGACTGAGAGCATCACCCAGAATTTCCCGATGTTGATCAGATGCTGTGCGTCACGTGCAGGACCCGTGAAAACACTATTGGACTGTACGGGGTGGCCCATCGGTCTCGATCGGTTCAAAATAAGTAGAGGATGGTTAGGGTTCATGTAATTACTTATTTAACTGATTTAATTAATAGTGAAACAATAGGTGGAATTGACTTGCATATTTGCATATTTCGAATTCAATTGTGTCTGCTAGGGCGCCTGGTCGACACAGTACCGTTCGGTTCATCTAAACCGATTGCGACTTATGGGTCACTCTGTAGAAATTGCCTGCTTTCAATGTATACCAAGTATCAAAGCACACAAAGAAGTTATTGACGTGCCCTCGGCTCATGTGAAGACTGGCCTTTGGAGAAATCGGATCGGCAACCGCCACTGCCTTCCTTTTTTCCTTTTCTTTGTCCGGATTTGGTATGTAATGGAGGGGAAGTAATGGCCCGATAAGACTTCCAATTTGGAGCATGCCGTCAGGCTTTGCGTTGCTGGAAACGCTTGAAAATGCACAATCGGGAGAGTTCAGTGATGCTCACGCATTTCTGACAAATACATGACTTTAACGTAAAGGCATCGATTTGTCTGAATCTGGGGCAAGGGAAGCGGTCGTTGCGCAAGTCGAAATTTCATCAAACGTGCAGAGGACAGCTGTCCAAGAATCCGAACTGCCAAAGTACCGCACGTAAACGCGGAAGCTCTCGTCATGCAGAGCAGGAATCTCGACTGTAAGTGTAAATTAGCGATGGGACCTTGCGCCTCTTCGGCGTGAGGAGACTCGGGAAGCGACGGCGCGAATGCCAGACCAGGCGTTCCCCGTGTCTTTTCCTCATCGATTTTTCCCCTTCCCTCCTTCCCCTCCCTCTTCCTCCGCATGGTGCGATGGATCGCCGCTGCCTCTGAGCGCCAGGGGAGGCGAGTCTGCTCTCAAGGCTATCCGATCGCGCAGCGTCGTCGTTCCTCGTCGACAGCATCCAGGTGAGTTCCCCAATTTTTTTTTTTCGGATCCCGGTATTCTTTTATTCTTGATCCAATCTGCGAATTCGGAGCGTGCTGTCAGCTGACATCCAGCTGATGACTTCAGCGCAGGTGTAGAAAATCGAGCGCACGGAAGCTCAAGCTTTTCTATTCTCTGCTTTTTGCGCCGTTCGTGGGAAAGCCGTGGGAGAAAAGAAATTAAAGATTTGGCACAGGGCCACGTTCACAGGGCCTATCTTGATGGCAAACAGGGGAAAACGAGCCTCGCCAAAAATCTTGGCAGCTGACTACAGCCGTGCTCTCTTCGATGCGGACGTGAGGGAAGTAGCGGGTCTGTGTTATTGCACTGTCCGGATTCTCCTTGACCTTTCGTCCACGGCGTGAAAGTCAACAACGATCAGACGATAACGTTGAAGGCTCTCGTCAGCATTGTCGAGCGGGCCCGATTATTTAAAATTCTGGAGAGCAATGTTTACACTATTTTTTTTTTGTAGAAGCGATCTATGGGTACCTGTTTACATCCTTGTCATGCAATCGGCAAACGCGAAGGGCATAAAATTAAGCTACCTGACGGTTGAAGGTTCCGTCGTTGCGCAGACAGTGGGAGTGTCTGGGACGGGGAATCGACGACACGACACAGACCCTTAACGTCGTAGATTCCCAAGACCGGTTTTTGTGGATGCGAGAGAGAGAGGACGGTCCATCGCAAAGATTGCCCTTCTCCCCGCTTCTCCCTCCTTTTCCCATCCGACTCTCCCAGCCGTCGGCGGTGCGCTTCCTTGGCGTCACGTTCTCTCGCTTTCGCAGGTCCTAGGCCGGAGAGCTCCCTGCAATCATGGTGAAGTTGGACAACTTCGTCGAGGTCGTGAAACTCAAAAACTCTTCCGCGTGAGTCATCCTGGCTTTCGTTCCTTGCGAGAGATTTTCAGGTCGGGGAGGAAGAGGAGCAATCGAATGTCCTTCCATTGCAGGTTTCGGGAGGCCTTGCCGAGCAAGTTCCTGAGTCGATACGTTCCCAATGCTTTGCTTCCGGAAAAAACCATCGCCATCGATGGAAAATTTTACACGCTTCCTAAAAAGGCAAGTAATCGAGCCCTTCACGTTCGGTCTCCCTCTTTCCGAGTGTTGAAAAGTTCTTTTTGGTGCACCAGAACGAATTAATACGGGCTGGGCATGCGACAGGCACTGAGGAAAGTGCAGGGAGAGATAGAGATGCTGCCATATAAAGGGTGACCCTGAAGTCCTGTTGAGTTCCTCAGTCGGCGCTTGCGGCGTACATACAGAACGAAAGACCCCTTCCAGTTCCAGTGAAAAGGCCATTGGGTTCGTATCCGGTAGATCTTTCTCGCGAACCCCCGAGTCCTTGAAGGAGAAAGTGCTCCCTGTTTTTATTCGCCGTTGGCCCTGGAAGATAGGGAAGGTATGCGAGAAGCCAAACGCATGCGCCCCACGCCCCCCTCCAAACCCCCCGTCTCCGCTTGGATTTATGGCGCGATGCGGAGCTGAAGGTCGTGTGCGACCGTTTCACCCTTGACAGAATGTAAACAATACGGCGTCCATGGCGCAGAAATCAGGCGCCGTGCAGCAGTGGCCCATTTATTGATTTGCGCCGATCTCGTGGGCCATCGTCGCGAGAAGAGGTCGATATTATAGTAGACAAGCTAACGAAGGAAGGCGCAACACCAGCAATCGAGATAGCTCGTTGGGCTAGAATCTAACCACGACATGGATTTTCGAAGAGAAAGGGGAGGACGGAGAGCGGTGGAACGATCCAACACACCTTAGCTACGGCCACCCTGGGCATTCGTACGGAGTCTTTTTTTTTTGTTTTGGTTGAAATCGGCCGGTGTGTCTTTCCTGTATCACCGGCGTTATCATTAACATTTATCGGTGAAAACAGTCTGACCAATTGTTTCGATGGCACGGAATTATAAAATAGTCTTCCTTCACTCATCGTTGGCCTCACTTCTTTGCCTACTGGGGAATGCCAAATCGATTTGCAACTTCGCACCCAGCCATGCAGGTCCTCGTTTTGGCAGAATGCGCAATCTGCACGAGAGTAGAACCCCGAGGATCTAACTTTGCCGACAACGGGCTGGGAAGCATTCTGACCCTCGGCTCAAGCAGCTTCACGGCCTCATTATGAAGAGATGCAAAAGTTTATTTCGGCACCAGGGGACATTTACGAAGAACCTCATTGCGCCACGCTCGCTTACACGCTAAGACAAGCTCGACGCGAATGAAAAGTGTATATTATCCCATCTCCGATCTTGAGCGCTTCTTTACGTCGGACTTCATTGAAGGCTACTCAAGGCTACTTTGCATTTCACTCAAGACCGATTCATGAATACCGTGTCATTTCAACCCCATACCCAAGCCTATGGGTTTGATCCCACGGTAAAGCAGCCCAAATTTAGCTTCACATTTATCAACTGACCACTTGTACCACTCTTTCTAGACGCTCAGCCCATTCAAGAACAAAACGTCCAGAGCCGCACGACCGAATGGGCTGAATTCGGGACGTGGAAAGCTTTGTGAGGTGATATATATTTAATCTACTTTTTACTCGAACCGTATGTTGGTCAGCTTATCCCTCAACTTTTCGGTTGTATTTAATGGGGTCCACGACGTATTCATCCGTCTGAGTACACTGTTTGATCATAGTTGCGATTTCCTGCCGCTCCTTTTTTACCCAAGCTCCCGTTTCCCCCCTGCCTGAACGGTGAAATTTGACATTTCATTTCCTTTTCTTTGCCTTTTGGTCGAAAGGGAATTCCTAACAATTAAAATCATTCGTCGTGTTTCAAAATGCAGATCAAAAGCTTCGTGGAGAAATATGCGACGATGTGCGACCCTGAAAGCATCCACGTGTGCGACGGGTCGGACGAAGAATACGACAGCCTCATCCGACTCATGCACGAAGCGGGCACCTTGGAACCACTATGGAAATACGAAAACTGGTCTGAGACTTTCACCTTTCCTCCCTCTCTCGGGGACGCGGCTTTGACGAATGGGAGGCAGGGAGCCTGAAAGGAGCCTTTTGTCGCTTGTCGAGTGCAGCTGGCTGGCGAGAACGGACCCCGCGGATGTGGCGAGGGTGGAGAGCAAAACTTTCATCTCCACCCCCTTGAGGAGAGACGCTGCCCCCTGCACGAAGAAGGGCCATCAGATGATGCTGGGGAAATGGATGGCCTTGCCCCAGCTCGAGGACGAAGTCCTGAGCCGCTTTCCGGGGTGCATGCAAGGTGCTCCGCACACCTTTCATCGCTTCTACGCTTAGTTTTACTTCGGTAGCGTTTTTTTTTTATTATCTACTGAGAGAGACGATCAAGATATCAGCACGAATATTTTCGCAGGGGAATGAAGGCGTAGTCTTGGCGGAAATGCTAATAAATTTACAATAAATTATTTTCCAGTATTGAACAATAATCCAGCTCAGATATGATGACATGAAGATATTGACAATGTACTTGAAGTGCCAATAACTTTTGCACCAGTAATTGAGCAATAATACATAGGGATGAGTAAATTGAATATTAAGGGTGGATTTTTGAACAGAGCACTATCCGATAATGCAGCTTTATTTACCGGATTTATATTGCATTTTCTCTGAAATAAAGCTGCATGGATAGTGCTCTGTTCAAAAATCCACCCCAAAGCTTTTGGTCATGATTATTCTCCCATTATTATACCCTTACCCTAGCAAGAAAGCTCGCTCGACATCGCAAAATGGTAGTTTTTCATGACGAATTTATCGATTGAAAAGAGGCAGTTTTCCAAATACACTGAAAATTGTCAGAACGACACCCACCTACAAAGTCACGAAATTATGAAAGCGATTATTTTTGTCATTACAGGCCGGTTTCTATATTGCGAATACATGACGCAATATTTAAAACATTAGTCTACCAAAGAAGACAGCTTCTTGAAGGGTTGCATTTCGTGCGAAACGGCACGTTTCCTTAGAAGGTAAGAGCACAATCAATACCTAATTTTCATGTCATTAGAAAAATTCAATCGACAATGAACAAAAATTATGATTGTGCAAGCATCGTGGCATTCGACGCCATTCCACATAAAGAACTCCTAGCAAAACCTTATTGTATGGTGTTTAGAGGTTTCACGGGTGGTTCCAAAGTTATTTTACTGGAAGGATTTGTAAAGTTGGGAGCAACCAAAAGTTCGAAGTTCGATACAATATTCAAAAGCCACAGAGCCCAACGCTGGCACCCTTATTATTTCTAATCGACATTTGCAACGTATTCAATGTGCTTCTTATTGGTGACGTATGACACGTTTTCTGCTACGATGGCACAGGAAGAATAATCAATCGATGAATTCTTAATCATCCCATGACCGTTCTGAAAACGGATCAGCAAGATTCCCCGATTCCGTTCCAGGAAAGACGATGTTCGTGATCCCGTTCAGCATGGGTCCGATCGGGTCCCCGTTGGCCAAGTACGGCGTGGAACTGACGGATTCCCCCTACGTGGTGGCATCCATGCGAGTCATGACCCGAATGGGCCAAGCTGTGATCGATGCCATCGAAGACGACGACTTCGTTCGTTGCCTCCATTCCGTGGGGGTCCCCGAGGGGAAGCCGTGCCGAGTCTCCGCGTGGCCCTGCGACCCCGAGAGGACCATGATCGCCCACGTCCCCCATCGCAACGAAATCATCTCCTTCGGCTCCGGATACGGGGGGAATTCCCTCCTCGGCAAGAAGTGCTTCGCACTTCGGATCGGCTCCGTCATAGCCCAGAGGGAAGGCTGGCTCGCCGAGCATATGTTGGTGAGGATTTCCCTCCCGCCTCCCTTTTATCCTCGGCCTTCGCAGGTTTAATAGAGACTCTAAGATGTTGTTGTCCTTGTCTGTCAAGGTAGATTAATGCGACATCCTTGTCCAACTCGTTCTCGTGTAATGCATGAGTAGAAGATTTAAAAAAAGGAAAGCTGATCCACAAGACAAGGGTTTTATTTTGTTTTGTTTTGATTGTTGTTCATAATCAATCACGAGACGCTCCTGCGCACCGCATGCAATATATATTTAGCATAAACACGTGCCATTCTTTGAAAACATTTTTTTTTTCAGATCTTGGGCATCACGAACCCAGCGGGACAGAAGCGCTACATAGCAGCAGCTTTCCCCAGTGCGTGCGGAAAGACGAATTTGGCAATGTTGGAGCCGGCGGTGCCGGGCTACAAGATAGAATGCGTAGGAGACGACATTGCCTGGATGAAATTCGACGCCCAGGGCGTCCTTCGAGCAATCAATCCGGAGAATGGGTTCTTTGGTGTTGCACCAGGTACGATATCGTTCCTTGATCTCCCTTTAGGCCCTTAAGGGGGAAAGTATGGTTTCCTGCTGCCTCGGCATTGTTTTAGATGGTCTTTGAAAAGCGTATGGTGGATCTCATGAATAAGATATTCATTCCTTCTCAGGGACATCTATGAGTACGAATCCCAACGCCATGAAAACGATCATGACTAACACGATTTACACGAATGTGGCGAAAACGAGCGACGGTGGAGTCTACTGGGAGGGTCTTGAGGACGAAACTCCTCCGGACGTGGAGATCACTTCTTGGTTGGGGGAGAAATGGACTAAGGATTCTGGGAAGCCTGCCGCTCATCCTAATTCCAGGTAAAAGAAACACTCGATGCGTAAGAAAACTGCGGCTAGGCTTCAACCTTCGTCTGGGGCCTCACGAGACTGAAATAAATCAGGTTCTGCACACCGGCTGCCCAGTGCCCGATCATCGATCCCTGCTGGGAGTCTCCAGAGGGCGTACCCATCGACGCGATCCTCTTCGGCGGTCGCCGACCCGAACCCGGGGGGCTGCCATTGGTGGTGGAGGCCTTCAACTGGAGCCACGGCGTTTTCATGGGGGCAGCCATGAGATCTGAAGCCACAGCGGCGGCAGAATTCAAGGGCAAGGTCATCATGCACGACCCTTTCGCCATGAGACCGTTCTTCGGATACAACTTCGGAGACTATCTGGCCCATTGGCTTGGGATGAAGGACAGGGAGGTGAAACTCCCCCTCATCTTTCATGTCAATTGGTTCCGAAAGGGGGCTGATGTGAGCAAATCCCTTCGTCGACAATTCTGGAGGATAGAGTATGAGGTTTTCAGACACGAACACTGTGGTCCTCTTTGCAGGGAAAATTTATCTGGCCTGGGTACGGAGAAAATATCCGAGTCTTGGATTGGGTTATGAAGAGAATCGAGCGCGAGGACTGTGCAGTGGCAACTCCGATTGGTAACATCCCAAAGCCAGGCACCATTAATCTCGACGGATTGAAGGACAAGCCAGACATGGGTTCTTTGTTCGACATCTCCAAAGAGTTCTGGCTCAAGGAGGCAAGTCTTAAATTACGTTAGATGTTTTCTGCCTAGAAATTTCACGCCAAAAGATTTATTTCGTTTGAGAATGCCCAGCCTATCATGTTGATATGATTTTTTCCTCACAGTGCGATAGTATCGAGACCTACTTCAACGATCAGGTCGGAGAAGACCTGCCAGCAGGAATCGCAGAGGAGCTGAAACAACTTCGCGAGAGGGTGCAAAAAATGAGCGTTTGAAGTTTACGTCTCATCACCCCCGTCTTCAGATTCCCATATAGAAAACCACGTGGCATATTCCCCTTTCATCTTTTGTCCAGACGTTCTTGGATTGTACGAGATTGTGATCTCACCTTGATGTGTCAGTGGCATTTGGATCGCTTCCCTCTTGGTTGCAACTCACATAGAAGCACATGGAAATGTAGAACCTATTCTGTATTTTGCATTTCATTTATCCCCATCCTTATTTGTAACAGGGATTGCACAGAATGATCTCTCAAAATCAGCCGCGTAGCGTCGGGGGGAGGGGGCATATGTTCCCCACTTAAAAAAAAGAAGCAAATGTAAGAAGGGAAAGACGCATGATATGCACGAGAAATGTCCAAGTTTCTGTGCCTCCCTAAGTTTTCCATCCACACTACGCCTATGCTCAAAATCATGAAGTACTTCAAATAAGTGATTCAATAAGTTCTGTGGCGGATTCACATGATTGTGCATCCCTGGCAGAATGCAACCATTGATAAGAGTAGATAGTGATCAGTAAAACTTTGCAGAAGACACACACTTTTTTTTAAATAGAGAAAACTGCATAAAAGCATTGAAAATTGGACTCTGATTACAAACATGACAGAAGTGTGCAGTAGATATGAGCATTTGCAGCTCAATACATATATTGCTTCCGTGAGGAGCATCGAATAGCTGTCTGATTTGAAGTCTTCTAAGTCCAAAATGAATCATGCAAATGTAGAATGGATCCCATTTATTTCAGTGGTCTTGGTAACAAAAATCTCGATTTAAGCGTAACAATAGGAAATAAACCACACAGAGCTGTATGAACTCAATGAGGGAGAGTACAAGAGGTCAAGGAATGAACAAAATGATATCAGCCATCAAGTAAACAACATAACCTCAAGCACAAAAATAAATCAAATGCTCATCTTCAATCATCAAATGCAAAATTGCCAAGAACCCTTTGGAGACTGCATCACACAGATACTTCCTTGGATATATATTTAAAATGCCAGTTTCATGCTATCTGAAGATAAAAACATCGAATTGCTAATGGAAACTTGCAAAACACTCTGATCTATGAATACCTACTATATATTGTAAGGGTAAAAGGATGGAATCAACATATCAGGAGGAATATTCTTTTGTGAAAAATCTTCCAACACTTCAGTCTGAATAATCTGAATTCACCATTATAACAGAAATACTGTACAAGCAGAGGGTTTTCCTCAAAATACCAGCCATGACCAGAGCAAGATTTCTGTGATATTAAGTCCCTATCACAGACATAATAAGAAATAAATCTCTGAAGAGGAGAAGTGCCATAAAAATTTTTGATTTCATGGCATCGATGTACTCATGATTCCACAAAATTAACTGGAGTCCAGTTACTTAAATGACAATCAGTGGACTTCTGCTGCATAAGACATTATGCATCAACATCAATTTAGAGACATTCAGCAATGGACACTGCTGAAGAACTCCACTGTGGAACAGTGACTTTCAGTTGAGAGTTCTCAAGATAAAACACACAGGAAACCCTTAGAAAGTCACAGTAGTGGCTGGAGTTTAGTGAAAATGAACAAATTTACTTTTGAATATCTGTAGAGCACTCTGTGACAACTTGTAGATTCAAGTAAAGGAGTTTGAATTCAATAATTTGTGAAAAGAGCAAATATGGAAGAATAGCAGGAGGCAAAATGCTCAGAACCTATATATATTTACTAAGTATTAACCAGAGCTGTTAACTGCGACAAGAGCATGTTAATTTGGCATAATTAATGCAGCTAAGTGGAAAGAATGGAAATGATTAAGCCACTCAGCTCAAGCAGTCACTCATACAACCCACAATTCAAAACTACAGAGTTTAAAAGCAGACATTCACTATATTAGTTTTAAACATAACCACCAGCTTGCTATGCTCCATTTTCAGAATCAACACTGATCCAGACAGAAAATGAAATTTATGGATTTATAGAACACCAGTTCAAGATGCAAAAATTGTTTGTCTTGTCATAGTAAAATAGACAGTGGATTTCAGATACATCAACAAGGTGCCCCAAAAGTCCAGACCCATATGAACAATTCATGAAATAACATGGCCAGAATAGATGGTAGGGAGCAGTTGATCATGTTTGCAGTCAGTGGATCAGTTGAATCATGAACCTGCAAAATGGTCCTTACATTCAATATAATTGATGCCACTTGACTTCTCTCTGTGGGGCCATCTTACAGCAATGATGTTTTCTGTAAGAATACACAATCTGGAACATTTGAACCATTGTGTTTCTGAGGTCTCAAGCCAAATGCTAAAAGATGTCCTTCAGGACAGTCAGGAGCATCAAGAACACCTAAACCTGTATCTAGATAAGGAGGGGGAACACATCAAGCACATTTAATTCAAGCTAAAACTATAAATCCTGAGTCCAGACTTTTAGTACACCTTGTAATTAAGGTCATCACTCAACTAACTCCTCTAGGACATGGGAGTTTGAAGTGGGAAGACCCCATGCAGGCAAATCATAGGAATAATTTCCACGGCATTATACAATATGAAAACACGTATAAAGGCAGGATATCAAAATACTTTGGGAAGATAACACTGACTATAACATGGTAACTTCAGTCATAGACAAGACATAGAAAAATAACAAACCACAATGGCACCGATTTAAGAGAGTGAAATCCCCCTCATCTCCTTGGTGAGCAAAGGGAAGACTAGTCTGGGAATGTTTGACAACTTTGGATAACTGAAATCATGCTCTTGCAAAAAGTATACCACTGGCAAAGGTAGCAGAATACTGGTTGGTAATGAAAGCAATGAGTCTTGAAATTCATTCATGTCACTGAATTTGTTAAATCAACAATATAAAACAATGACCTAACAATGAGAAAAAGAGTATTTTGAATGTGATAAACATTGTAGTGACTTAGCTAGATAATTACATCTCTGCAAATTGAAAAATTCTCCCACTCTCTAGTTTGGCCACCTAAACATGAGCATAAAATCAAAATCATGATCAAACCAGACAAGCCTGAAGTAAAAAATAACCCACTGGGAACAGAGTGTTCCAAAACACTTTTACCATTTAGGTAGTTATGGAGTGCTGAGTGACAAAGGACAGGAAATACCAGGTGTTGGACCAATTTGACAATGCAGAAGCTGATGCAAGTAAATAAATAATGCATTGTGATGAGCAGTGGTGGCAATGGTGATGTGATCATGGCACCTGACTTATACGTGTATTCTTCTCATGCAAAGTCATATTGGTCCAACAGCTAATTTTCTCTCTATTCATCACTTTATGTGCATCCCAAATCCATCCAGGCAAAAGAGTGACATTTGGAAAATCCTGTACACCATGACAAATTTTTGTGGCTTTTCATCATTCCTCATAGAAATAATTTCAGCATAGTGTGGTAGGATCATGACTTGGACTATAATGTTGGAATAAATCTGTCACTACTATGGAACAACTTCTTCAAGATAGAAAGTAGACAATCAAGCAGGTCAATTTATAGTATTCCTGGCCTTAAAGGACAGATCTCTTTGCTATTGGTTCAGAGTTGGGCAAGTAACTTTTAATGGTTGGTTGCATATGATAAGATGGCAAGACTTCTGCATGAGGTCCCACAGGACACTTAAGTCAACTAAGGCAATGACATGTTAGGCCATCCACACACTAGAGATGCAAGAAATCTGCAACATGGGCCATGGCAAGCTGCCACACACTGGGAGGCATCCATGAGACAAGAAAAGGTATTTAGATAATTTTTGCACAGAAAGGATCCACAAGGGGTTGCCCTTTGCCATGCTAAATCTCCATCCAATTATGTCTACCTGTTAATAGCATGTTGCCAACCTGCTGCCAAGGGAATTCAACTCAAATTCCATAAACCTCAGTATTTGCATGGATCACCATGCAAGAAAAAAAACTTTTGATGCTTCATTGTAAAAGACATGCTGGAAAATGTCACATTGTATGTATCTCCAGTAAGTGGCAGTCAATTATATCTATTCCTGTTCAATGTAATGCAATCAAGGGCAAGTCTCTGTTGTGTGGCTGGCCTCACTGATCAACAATCACCGTTAATGAAGTATTCTGCCACCAATGCCACGAGGTTCGGTATACTGATAACATTCAAGGCATGACCTGCTGCATGACTACTTCTTGGCCAAAGAAAGGGACATGTGGTATTTCAGGCCTGAGCATCACCTCCCCATCAGGAACAGCCAGTTTCCTGCATCGCCCATACAATGTAGAATAGGGAACATTGAAATGCAGTGCTGCCTGGTTGATGCTCATCTCACCTGCCTTGACAACATCTATGGCTTCACTTAAGTTGTCCTCTGACCAATTGACCTGCTCTTTACTCTTCAGTTCAATACCTTCTTTTTTGCACTTTCCATATAAGGTACCACTAGGAATACCAAACTCTGAGGCTGCTTTCATGACAGACATCCCTGAACGAATAGCCTCAAAAGCCTTCTGGAGGTCTTCTTTTGTCCAATTAGGAATAGATGAGTTGAAAGGGGCTGCAAGCTTGATCCCTTCTTTTTTTGCGATTTTGTACAAGGTGCTACTAGGAATACCATATTCTTTGGATGCTTTGTTTGCAGAAATGGAGCCATTGCGCATGGCTTCAAGAGCATGGAGGAGATCACCTTCTGACCAGGTTTTTCCAGCAGGGTCTTTCTTTGTGGTCTCGATGCCAGAACGCTGAGCCCTTTGCCAGAGGGTTGTGGACGGAATGCCAAAAGTCTGTGAGGCACGAGTCAGAGACATCAACTTGGTCTTCAGGGCATCAAGGGCTGCTTCCATGTCTTGCTCAGTCCATGTCTTCAGCAATGACTTAGAATTGGAATCATCACCATCCATGTAAGGTTCAGGACCTGAAATATTCATGAGCAGCTCTACCACATGAAATAAAAGTAATTAAAAAGGAGCATTGCAAGCACATAATAAAACATAAAACATGGATTCACCAAATTAAAAAGGGAAATAAATATGCTTCCACAATCACAAGACTTATATCCAGCAGCATGGAATACATTGACAAGCCAGGAGATTTTAAATGAAGATAAAAAAAAGGGAGTTTGAGCAGCAAAGAAAATATGTCCATCTTCTCCTAATTTTAGTACCAATGAAAGTATTCAAATATATTTAAATTATTTAATTATTAATAAAATTTAACCAAAATAAATTATTCACTATTCAATATAAGTAATGATTTGCTATAACATTGACACTCATTTCTTTCTCATATAGAGAAGTTAATGTCTGTAATACAAAAAGATACCCATTGAGATCTTCACACCACATCACACATTATGGTGGTCTGAAGGAAAAAAGATATGCTTCTATGGGGCTGTGATGATGTTTCGGTTCACAAACAATTAATAAATATTTATGAGGATGATAGTATTAGCCAGTATGGTTGATTCTATAAGATCAATCAATAATAAGACCAAATCAATAATAAATGTAACCCTGATTTTTTTTAATTTCTCATTGAATTTCAATCATTTTAATTTTTAAGAGATAATTTAAATGTAAAATTTTCTTTTAAGTGGAGCCTATCTTGGAGGACGTTCAAGTATTACATATTTCCTGGTTTTGATCTCTTTCTAATCCCCATTATAACTCATAACATTTGGCCAGACACCTCTCTCCCCTTTAAGTATGACATATTACTTCCACTTCTTCACTTGGGTTGCATAGAAGGTATGCCATTTTGACAGAGTATGAATAATATACACCAGTGGGTAAAATAATTGAACACTTGGGGGAAAAAAAAATTCCATTATGGTCCCTTGAAACCTCCTCTTCCCCTTGTAATGTTGCAAAAAGCTGGGAGGATTCCCTCCCCATCTCCAATTCTGGCATATAATACTTGAATGCAGCCATAACAATATGTTGAGCAATGAAAATACTTGTCTTCTTTTTCTATCCCAGTAATTGCTATGTGCCCAACTATGGATTAATTGGACACAACTATGCTTAGTGACAGTACCAATATTCCAATGCTTTTGTGACATAATTCCATTCTAAAATTACTCCCTTTGCTAGATATGGAGAGAAACTTTGAGCTAAACCCTTTTGCATTTTTTCCTAGTCAACTGAAAAAGTCCAGGAGGAATCAATGAAAGTGTGTAGTTAATTAGTAAGATTTAAAAAAAACTGACATGAACACAATTGTATCACCTGCATCTGGTCGCTGAAGGTTGGGTGATGTATGGACTAAGTTCAACAATTCTGGAGAGACAGATGAACCATAGAAGTCATCAGAAACCTGGTGGGGGGGAAAAAGAAGCTCATACAGGATGTACTCTTGTATGCTTAAATACAAAAGGGTGCTAAGGAAAGTAAGGAAACCACTACTCCAGGCACATAAAATAGTGACCACACTAGTTACAATTCTGAAATAGAAAAAAATTACAGACTAATTCTTTGTTACAATCATTAGATTAATTTTAGAAGAGCAAACCTTTTGAAAAAAAAAGCAGATAATGGTCCTGGACAGGCAGATTCCTGAGAAAAATAATAAAAAAAAGGTTATTTCTTCAGTATAAGATAATTTAAGAAAGAATGAGTACATATCTGGCAAGGAATATTAACAGGTGCAGTAAAGGATCTAAAAGCTTTGCACTCAACCACATTTCTCTGATAGCATTGCTGTACAAGTATACTTTCCTAGAACAATAGTGGAGTGAGATCATTTCTTTCCTCAAGTGAAATCTGGTAATGTGATCTAAACTTTCAAAATTTACATTTTTCATTCTAAAAGTATCAAAGCCTACCTGTTGCTCCCATGTGGGGATAGATATGAATACCTGTTTGATACAACTACAGAATTTCATACCCTGATGTGCTTTGAGAATCACATCCTCTTACTGGGAGTAAGGAAAAACAAACATTATGCTTGTAGTATGAAAAATTTTCTATCTGCAATGCAAGAACGGAAAAGAAAAGAAGAAATGTTACATATTATTTGTAAATATAGTATACAGTTCTTATATTTATACATGACTTGATTAGTCAGTTTCAATTTAATGAATTAGCCAGCTACTTGACAAATGTAATATCAGTACCTGTAAAAATTACAATGTGATGATTCAATGGCAACCTTGACATTCTCAGGGTCAGCTAATTTACTGATGCCAAATAATATATATAGCACAGCAGGAAGTCACAATAAAACTTAAAAAACCTCTAATCTCACAATCAACATGATTTCCACAATTTTTCTTATACCTCCATTTGTGCTGCCTGAGGATTCATAGTTGAAGCATGTTCATTCCTGTCATCTTCCTGGCCATCTGTCTGGTTGTTGCACGTGGTCTCATCTTTTGAGAGTGTGGGTCCTACAGAGGCAGACCCATTGACATATATTTCTTCTCTCTCTTTTTCTTCTTCAGTTGTAACATTCAACTCTCCATTCATGACTCCACTTGGCACTTGAGTATCGTTATTACTCTCAGGCTGGCCCTTCCCATTGCTTGTGGATGTTTCATTTGTGCTTTTTATTGCACTGCCATCTCCAAGAATCTTGACTCTGGGGATCATATATCTGGACTGTACAGGGAGCTTTGGTGGCACTGGCTGCACCTTATTATAGGGATGGTATTTATTGATGCCTCTGCTTCCATTGAAGTTGGTCTGTGGTGTCTGCTCCACTGATACATAGGAGGATGTCCCATTGGGATCTGTAACCTCTCTAAATCCCTTGATCTGAAGTAAGTCAGCAATTTCAAGGATCTTGTCCAGATGCTCCTGGACCACATCTATTTCTCCTTTGTACATGAAATCAATGATGTACTTCAAATCAGCAAATCTGATATTGCTGGGCATGATCATGATAGGATGTTGGCATGGATTTTGTGCCAGAATCTTCTGGAAGTAAGGAGAGCATGCTGAAAGTACCACCTTATGTGCCTTGATTGTTTCTCCTTCACAAGCCAGAGTCACATCCACAAAAGTTTCATTCCTCAATAGATATTCAAATGATTGTATGATACTGTTTTTGTAATTATTCCATCGCACGTTGTACTGATTACCATCTGCCTTTCCATGAGGGGCATTTTTGTAAGGAGGAGGTGGAGGAGCTGGCCGCATCTGAAAGCCATTCATTGTCACTCTTCACAACTGCTCTCTTGCAGCAAAGGATAATTGTATCTCCTTTTCATTTCTGTAATATGTCAGCATATAAAAGGAACAAAATAATTGCCAGAGAAGACAAAAGCATTACTTTAACTTCAGGAACCAGTATAATCTATAAAGATGCTGGTTATTGAGTATCATATCTAATGAATAGGCTGTGGTAGTCCACAAATAAACCCTTCTTCCCACAGATTGCAACTTCTTATGCTGCCATCAAGTCAGATTTCATATCAATGGAGAACCATCTTTGTCTAGTTATCCAGGTAGAGGCCAATTTTTATTATAATCATCATTGAATAGGATGAAAAGCAATCAAATCAAAAGGGAATATACCAGCCAGACTGCAGAGAATTTTTACTTTAAAAAGATTAGTGTTATTAATATCCATTCCATGAAAAAGACCCAAGGTTTATTGCAGGCTATATGGAAAACAAGCAGCGAAAATTAAAAAAACTATGGCAGAACTATTGTCTTCAACTACTTCAGAATTAATTCCATTCCTCTCATATCTTTCAGATAAAATCAGCAATCGATGCATGATGTGACACTCAATAAGAAGCTGTCACTACAAGTTGACAACAAAATGAACAAGCAAGCTGCCCATTCACCAATTTGAAAGGACCATCGAAGTATAATTTCATGTTTCTTAATATGCATATCCTCTTTAATTCTTTCCAGACCAATTTTCTGACAGGGGAGGGGCAGAGGGTGACATCCTTGGTTGCGACCCAATTCCTTGGTAATGGTAAAGGAATAAGACCTGTCTGGTCCTTATATTTTATCCCAAGTCTGAAAGGTACCCTCTGATTTTTTTTTGGAATGGTATTGAATCTATTCATGCTCTATGGCTCTTGGCCTACCCTGCAGAGGTGATGAACCACAACTTGGGTATATAGTGTCAGAGCTTATGACCTAGACCTTGACTCGACATAAAGCAATATTTTATAGGAATATGCCTAGGCTCAAATTAGGTGTAGTCTACGTAGGCCTACGCCTACCTCAGGCTTTGGAGGCCGATGCTTTTCTCAGCTTAAGTCTCGGCACCCGCAGATCCTAAGCCTCTATAAGGTCTAGTCCCATGCCAACGGAAGAGTTGCAAATGCCTGTAGATAGGCCAAGTTCTTAGAAGATTGGAGCATTAAGATTAGCTACTTATACTAGAATCCCTACTCCTACAAATAAGCCGAGCCGTGCCCAGCAACCCTGCTCCAGCCCACTTCCTTGCTTCACAACATCGCTATGGCAGAATGAGGAACGCGGAGTGGGCCTGAATGCGCTGTAAGAGAAAGAAGGAGAAGCGAAAAGAGAAAGAGAAAGAGAGGGGAGATTCGAGAGAGGAGTCTCTTGTAAAGCACTTTTCTCTTTTCTCCGTCGACCTAACCTACATTCTCTCTTTTTTCCTCCTCTTTCTCTCTTCCCTTCCCTCTTCTCTGACTAAGAGAAAGTGTTATCGCTCTCCCTCTCTCTTCTATAGTATGCAAGGGGTCGAGCCTGTCAGACTGACATTTTCCTTCATCTTACCCCTAAGCTACGGGCTTCATGCTTTTAGTATTGGTCCATTTGGAATTCCAATCTAGATTGCCATTGTAGTTTGGGGTAATATGAGAAAAAGGATTCCGTTTACTTGTGTTTCTTTTTGAATGAATTCGGTAGGTATCTAATGCACCGATTTAATGAAACAATTGGGCTTATTATGGAGCTACCGAATCGACAGTTCTTTTCACCTGAGTCCTATACTCTTGCAGATACTCGGATACAACTCTATCCAGAACCCTTCCTGTGCCGGAGTCAGATTAGAAAAAACACCTTACGAACAAGTGTGTCATAGTGGCTGAGACGTAATCAGTACAATTCGGCGATCAGATCTAGCCACTCGATTTTTGCCATCGGACATTTCTAATGGCGAGTTCGCTTAGAACATCCTTCGCGAAACTGTAGTTCCATGGTTCTCGTTTGGTGGGACGTTGTGACAGGACTGGGGGAAAAGTGCTCTTCATGCAATCGATACCAATCACCGTATGGAGATGGAGAAAAAGATCTCTGCGCGTCTCGCAGCCTTTCTCCTTGTTCATGAATTGAAAGGGGAGAAAGATGCGCGTCGTACGGGATCACTTGCGAACCTTGCCCTTTCTTCAAAAGGAATAAATGTTCTTCCTGGGCTTCATAGGCTTTGAAGATATGGAAATGCGGGACCAGTTAATGAATAAAGGGCTTGGCCTTGGCTACGCTAACAAGGGGTCTAACAGTCAGAACACACATAGGATTAGTCCCACTTCCAGGTTCATGAACCCCCATATACATTGCATCAGCCGGCTTTCAATCCATGTATCGATTTCACAATAAAGGGCTCGTTGTTGCTGATGAAAGATTAAGTTTGTTTTTTTCAAGCTCGAAAAATCTTCCAAATGTACTCGATTTTCAGGAAACCAGGAAGTTCCTTTTTTGCAGAGGAAAATTTGCTGACAGGAGAAATGCATTTTGTCCTGTCTGATCTTTGATCCTCGAAACGTTGAAACCTCGAATCCTTATTAGCGGACAGGAACATCCGTATCCTAAGGAATATAAGTTGTAATGCCGCCTGAGAACTCACACAATTTCTTTCAAGACTCCGACTTTAGACTAACGAAATGTATAAATGATAAACCGTGAGACAGCAATCCATGTATATGAAAAAAAATTGTTTCCTGGTGTCATGCGTTCCAGAGCGTTTTCATTCGCTTTCTGGTGGTCCTAGAAGCAAAAACTTTTTTTCAGGGCACGCATAATGTTGAACAAGTAAGCTTGCATATGGAACTTAAACTAATGTTGTCCTTTTATTTAGGAGGGGGGGAGGGGGGAAGATCCCAGATGCGTTCTTGTTGCTGTGCGGACCGAAAATTAGCATCGGGAGTTGAATGACTTCTCAACGTGTTCTTCCTCGAGTAGGAAGAAGGAAGAGTACTTTGAGAAGTCATTCAACCCCCCCTTTCAAATTGTTCCTGCTAGGATTTTTCCTCCTTTGAGCATCTCCAATCGAGAACGGAAGAGGGAAAGAGAACACGCCGAGGGCCCTAGAACCACATGGTATGGAATGGAATGGAAAGGATGAGAATCCGAGATGGAAAGGATCGCACCCTACTTGATTTAGAGAGAGAGAGAGAAAGAGAGACGGGAGAAGGGGGAAAGAAGAGAAAGAAATATAGACTCGGCGAAGCTGGAACGAAACTGCCGAAGGAAAAGGAAATGAAAGGGAGATGGTGGACCGTCCATCTCCGCAGCGATCAACGACGCTGGTAAATAAACTCGAAACCCGTCCAAAATACTTTATGGACTCTTTGCCTTCTTCGTATATTAGTAGTAATTCATACGTTAAAAACAAAAATATTGGGACCCTTGTGAGAAGAACCTTAAAGTCAAGACACAGACACGATTCCCCAGTCATTGCAACAGCTAGTTCTCAAATTCACTTTGTGGAAATAATCGAAGAAACTCGCTTCTTTGGCTGGGTAATCTATTATTACTCCATCTACATTACAAGTAGATTGCTTGATTAACATCCGACCCACACCCTATGCTTTTCCATCCATTGGTTTCCATTTTCATTTTGCGTGTTTCATGATAAGCAAATGAAAGTCCAAAACCATTTGGTACAAAACATCTTATAGGATGAAGCGTGCAAGCAAGGAAACAGGATATGGGGGGGGGGGGGGGAAAGAATCGCTCACATGGAAATAAAGTTAATTGGCATGCCATCCCTGAGAAGCGATCACTATCATGCTCCATTCATGCAAGAGTTATTAACTCTCGCTCCAGTTCCGTCACCCCATGATTCGCTGAGAGCGTTCACATAACACTTGGAGGTAAATGTGTTTCAACGTCGAAAGTGGATCCTGGATGAAGACAGAACGAGCTTAGTAGTCTCTTGTCTCAGACTTGGACGATTTCTGGAAGTCCTCCCAGTACCTCCCTCCACAGCATTTTCCCAATCCTTTTTTTTTGTCGTCTTCTACGTCTCTGTGATAATTTTTTGTGTCATAATCAAACCGTGATCTCTTTTTTTTTTAATAAATAATTTTGTATTTTCATGGAAACGTCATGGAAGCACTTACGCCATGTAGCAACACGTGTCATTGGACATTTAACCCATTCGTGCATGAATGCAAAACAAAAATATGATTTTTTTTAACGTTTAAGGACGTACTCTGCCGTAGTAGTAGCATGTCCCATGGCTAGAAGGCCACATTGAATAGATTATGTGCCCTGGAGTATACTGCATGCACCAAAAGTTTCGAGGTATGTGTATCGTGGCTGAAAAACCATCATCTTAGCCAAAATCATTGCCGTCCGCTGCAGTGGACATCAATGCACAAAAGGGTTAATAGAAGTTTTAGGTTACATTATGCTTCCGAAGTTATGTGAATATGGATGGAAGAGCTGGGGTTGGGAAAGTAAGGAGCGTCCGAAGCATTTCCTCCAATGCTAAAGCAACCCATCAACCACACTACAGTACCGTACATTCCATCAATGCTCGATATGGTCGGGTTTTTTTTCTGAGGGTAGAGATGGTTGGAAATAGGTCCTCTTTATAATGCTCCTCCTCCCACCCCCACCCCAAGGCAGCAGGTAAAAAGCATGAACTATTTTCACGTGGAACCTCCACTATATTGCGTCTTTCCTCGCATTTGCTTCGATTGAAGTTCTCATCCAGACTGCAGTAACAAAAATTCAGTGACTGAAGCTTTCAATCATTCCAACAACCTGCACTGGTTGTAAATAGTCGGAGTGTGGGAGATTGTGGGAGTGGACGAAACCCTAATACGCCTACCATGAAGAACGGATACATGAATGTGCTTTCTCATTGGCAAATCTCCATGTTCATGCGAAAATTCGTTTGCCCTTTCCATTCCATTCCGATCTGATATCCCAGATGAATATTCTTTGTCTCATCAATATTCTTTGGGTGAGTGCTTCCCGGCACCCTCTTTAAAACTTTTGCCCGAGGAAAGAAGCCAGGAGAGGGAAAACGAGAACCCCTTATTCCATAACGATTCGTTGAAGGAGGCTGCATTCAATTATAGTTTTAAACTACCTGGGAACAGAACCTTTCCGAAGCAAAGGAGGTCTCATTCGTGCCCTGCAGACACAGCCCAAAGTGTTTCTCTGTGACCGATTGGGACATGAGAAGCTAGGCACCGTTCGTACCGTGCTTTGCAAGGGAGGGAGGGGTCAGGGGAGTGGCATCCGTCGCCGGTTATGGTTGGGTGGAACATCGGTGGCCTTCCGTAACGACATTACAGCTTTAATTTTGGGGAGATGGTTTAAGTCAAAATTGTCTTGCCGGAATGCCATCTCGTTGCATCCCGCCCCAGTTACATCATGGTGCCATTCTGTTTTTATCAACTACTCGGGCCCATTTATTTCGAGTCTTCCTTTTACCATATTGATAAAAACCTGCTCCACTCAATCATCAACTCACGGCTACGGCAGGTCTAAGCTTCGCCGCGGAGACGGCGAATCCCGCCGTCTGAAAAGCCGCAGAACACCATCCTCGATAAACGCGATCGCGTCGGGAGAAGCGCCCTTGAGTTTCTAGAATTTTCCGTCCGCAAACGGGAGGTGCTTCTGCATTTCCTCTGGAGTCGACGACATATCTCTTTCTTATCGATCGTACGATCGATAACAATAAAAATAGATAAGAAAAACTCGATAACGCGTCTCCAGGGGCGATGATATTAAATTGGTCCATCTCCCGCACTTCTCCAAGTGAGTTGTGCCCATCCTCAGATCAGTCTTATTTTCTTATTATTATCTACCTTTTACTTTTACTACCTTTATCCCGCCTTTTATGCCATTCAGCGTAGCAAAAGTGTAAAGGTGAAGCTGCGAACAACCAATCTTTCAATGGCATCTGCGACCTAGACTTTATTGTCGCTTTTTAAGCATGGAAAGGGAGTCCGAGGTGTTCCCATCGCCTGACGATCGCTCGCAATCTCGCCTACATTAATAGAATATAAGGAGTAAAGGCACCAGCTAGTAGACGGGTGTCTATTTACGAACGACTATCGACCTTGCTCGATCGGCGGCCTCCCGCAGCTCTGCGGACATCACAACCCGCCTCGCACGATTCCGAGCGTCAGCGGCCTTTGGCTGCGCCGCTCGGACGGATCACTGTGGCTGTGGGAGAGCACACGCGATCGCGCCGTGCGCGCGCGCGCATGCCACGAACCACAGACCGCGGACCGCAGGAGATTTTATCATATAGATGTATGGCCATCTTGGAAAGTCTACGTCTCGGAAATTTGGCTAGCACACGCTGGAATCAGTCGAATCGAACTGTCAAGGATATGAATTTCCGGCGCAGATTTGATTGGAATGCAGAAAACGCTAAACCGACTCGTACATCATTTTTTCCTCGCAAACGGCGATGAGGTCGGCTTGCAAAGAGTTTGCGAACTCGTTTGCAACGAGTATCACAAACTCGTGACATAACCTGTCGGGAAAGAAATGAAGTCTCAATCGATATCTTCGTGTCTGGGTTTTTCTTCTCTCAGTGAATGAACACCGCGTGCTGGCGAGTTCTCAAAAGAAAATTTAAGTCATGATCGAAGTAAGTTGCTGAGGAAAAAATCAGGAAAATACTATATGCTAAAAATATTCAACTTTCCATTAAAATATACATAAAATCCTCATTCGAATAGGGAAAGCGATAAACAACCCACTCCTCTCGTCAAAAACACATTTCCCTTTTGCTTGTTAGGAATGCCTCGTGCTTCAGAAGTGACATGTTCATGATAACGATCCAGATATCGCATTATGGAACTGATAGTCCTGTCCTCGAGCCAGGTTTCAAACTTCAACGGCATGAAGAAAATTTATTTATTTAGTGCGAATCGCTTCTCAGGGAGGCAATCCCACTGGCAGCTACGTCGTCGCAGGATATTCCCGCAGGTTGTTCTTGCAGGTCATTCCTGCAGGTTATCCTTGCAGGTTATTCTTACAGGTTATTCTTGCCTCTCTCTCTGTTGTTGGAGGCGTGATTTCATTATGGCTTCTGTTGAAGACATAATGGTTTTGGACTTTGGAAAAGAGTTTCCCTTTTATATATATATTTTTTTTAGTTCTCGAGCGGATCAAATTGCTTTTAGTAAAACATTATAAAGCGGTCGATTCGAATGGGCATATCGAGTCAAAATAAAAGGGCCATCTTTTTCCCAATCGAACAGATAGATGAGGATTACTGATGCGCGTATTTCTACAGGTTCTCACATTTTTCTCACCCTATGCTTTTACTCTATCTGCGAACTGCACAAAGTGATTTACTCGCCACTTGCGGCAGAAAAATCTGCGAGAAAATAAGTCTCCAATAGTTGTTCCATCGCGGGAAGAGACCGAGGACTTCGAGCTTTCGTCGACTCTCCGAAATGGCCACACGGTAAGGTGAATGAAGTCGTGAATTCGTCAGCGTGCAAATATACTCGTTGAATTGGAACTGTCGTAGATTCATCACGTTATCGGGGCGATAGAAATGTCGGAACGGTGATTGTTCTCGGATAGAAAAGAATGAGACAAAAAGTTCATTCGAGCGAGGATCCGCGAAGATTCCATCTTTCTCTGTCCGTTCACGGCCCCGATCGTGGTCCGATTGTGTTGTATCGTAGTCGGTCGGAAGTCGAACTTTCAAGCTCACTCAAGGTCTTCAATTAGTAGCAAATGGTACGAGACAAGAACTTCAGTAAATAGGCCTGGTGGACGAGAAGAGCGCGCAGCTGGTTTCCGAAATTGCCTAGAAGAGGCACCTAACGATCCGTGAAGCGGGCGAATTAACAAGCCGGAAGGACATCGCGTGGCGGCGGGGGGAAATGCGAGTCATTGTCGACGTCTTCGTCAGATGTTTTCTGCCTGACGAAGGCCTCGCCATGTGTGTGGCGTTTGATCCTATTCTGAACTGTTCTAATCCGACTGCGTTTTGCAGTCGCATTCATTAGTTGAAGTGGTTCATATTTGAATGGCTGGAAGACTAAGTGGTCTACTGCAAAAAAAGTTCGAGAAATGTGAAGTCGATTTTGTGCACATAAAACCCTTTTCCCTTTCGCTAAAGGTGATAGTTTTGGAATATACTTAAGGGAGAAACTAGTTTTCAACGCGTATTTCTATTCGCTTCCAAAAAGACGGTCGCTGGAATATTCCCTCTTTTCGTATGAAAGAACTTTTGCTGATAGAACACTTTACCTTTCAGCCCTTCATTCTTCATAGAAAATTTTCGGTCTTCCCCTTGGGCGTATTACTGCTCTTGCTTGCCTTTCTGTGACGAATTTTCTCCATTGGTCATATCCCGTTCGTGCTCTTTGCCAAGCTTGGTCCACTTATCCTTCATAGCGTGCATGATGTCCATCAGTGTTGAGAGTGAGACATATATTAGAAAGTGGGATGGGTTCAAACAATTTTGCTTCCAGGAAAGAATCCCCAAGAGTTGGAATGACCGTGTTATGATCGTTCACGAGGGAAGGGATCAAGATTTAACAAAATATTCGCTTTCTCCCGGTCGTTTCTAACCTTCTACGCCTTCCTCGATTCTTCATCCTTCTTCATCGGATTAATCTTGTCGGAGATACCTCATTCCCTCAAAATGGTACCAAAAGTCCTTCTTTGCAGTCGTTGCCTGAGACAATTCCAAGCCCTTGAGTAAGCGAGCAACGTGATGTGCGTCTGAGGTGCAGCCTTCAGCCTCGTTTTATCATACAAGTAAGAGTCCACTGGTCTTTTAGAACGGATCAATTCGAGCTAAACTCCTTGAATGAAACTTCGGCAATCGGACAAGGCTGCCTCTTATCGCCTGCGGAGCCGTCAATAAGCCCTGATAAGTTCTCCACTATCTCTGGCAGTGGCGTGGCCACCATGGTTGGAGGTGGGGCGACTCCCTCCACCTGTCTTTGGAAGTCGGTGAGGTGGTCCCCAGGGAGTCTAAAATAATTTGTTTCTTAGGTGAACAGAAACATTTTTTGCTCTCATGTACTTTATTGGTGTCATGATTATCTGAAACTGAGAAGCAGGACAAGACTGAACAAAGAAGTTATTTCCGTTCATCATGACACGATGCTAATATCAGTAGAGCCATGGGGGATGTAGCTCTCCTCACCAGAAACATCCCTTATATGCAGTGGCGGATAAGGGGAATTCCCCCCCCCCCTCCCCCCGCCCCCAGCATTTCTACTCGCCTTGTTACAAACAGCTTCAGTGCTCCCTTTTTGTTTTGATCCATCTAATCTCTTCGGAAAGCTAGTTTCAGAACGGACAATCTCTACATCATCTTCTATCTATGCATTCACAACGAGAAAATAAATCATTACTCAACCAAAGGATCACCTGAGGTTTACGCGACTTTAAATTGTTCCTTCTCGTCCTGTTTCCATCGAGTTAGAAGCGCAATGAAAGTTTGGAAGGAGCTCGTTCCCCGAAGGCGTCCAGTACTGAGAAACTCTGAAAAAGTCTGACGAGACTGCAACAAGAATCAACTCCAACGGATTCTTGTTGCAGTCTCGTCAGAGATTTCTCCACTGCAGAAGAGGAAAGCTTGTGTATTTCCCTCTAAAAAGGCAAAGCTCCTCAACTCCTGAATGAAGTGGTTCGAGACAGGAATCTCCCATCCCATCGCCGACATAGCGTGGATTCTGCAGCGTCACAGGAGCCACATAATGGAAACGTATTGCTAGGGTTTCCCTCGTGTCATGATATCCTGAACCCATACGTCGGAATGATGGATTGAATGTCAGTTGTGGAATACTTTTCCATTTCTATTTCTTCCAAGTTCTTGCTGAGACGCTTGAGTGTGCGGAATTAGAGCTTTGAACACGGTATGAATATGGAGGTGGGGGACATTCGCTCACGGAGAATAGGGAGCATCGCATGAGATATGGTCATTATCAAGGACAATAGTGAGGAAGACGTGTATCATAACCTAACATCGGGAAAATATTTTACATTCATTGAGATTTTTCAACAGGGATTTCAAGCGTGCCTTGCCCACAAGGAGAAAAGGAAAGCAAGGAAAGCACAAGGAAAGCAGACAGCACGGAAAACCACGAATTTCAAGGGCAAGGAATCTTGTCTCCGCCATTGGATGAAGTAGACATATGGAGAGACAGGAAAAAAAGGGAACTGGGAAAAAGCACCTGAATGAGATAAAGTGACCTTGAGTGGCATGGTAACCTGAGTCGCAGTATGTCACTTTGTGCTACCCTCTATATTTAGTTTCTAGGAACTACAATTTGCCATTGTAACCCTGAAAGCGACGTGATGGGGAACGATGAATTGCCAAAGCCATAAACGACGATAATGAATCAGCTGAGATCTCAGGACTGCAAAACCGCTTTTGCAGATGACGGAGACATGAATTTTCATCCGAAGTTCAGGGATTTCTTCATTACCGAAGAATGAATTCGATCTTTTTTTTTTATCGAATGCATGTCTTCATTCTTCGGTACAGCTAAGTTCGATCGATAAATTTGAAATCACAGTTTAAGTATAAAGACAAGATGCCATCGTCTCTGTGAGATGCAGAGAGAGATGATCTTGGCTAGTGCCACTCATAAAATACTAAGTTTGCCCAAATGTGCCATTCCCTCGAGAAAACACTGCTGGAAGGTTTTTTGATTTGTTTTAAACCTTCTCGTCTTTCGAGTAGCTTATGAATGGTGAAAGACGCACTTGGCAGTCAGCTGAAATAGATTATCATCAGGTCGTTGTGTAATGGGCTTCTAGCGGCAGTACTGAAGTCTTGCCTGTGCTTCTCAGTGAGAGCCTTCGAAAATGTTCTCATCACATGAGATAATCCGAAGAATTCTTCGTACTACTGCTCTCGATTGTGCAGGCTGATGTGCCACGAAGACCTGTGCACAGTTATGCAGACGCGACCATACATTCAATGGAATATGAGGTGTTTCGTGCTCAGTGCTCATGCTTTCGTGCTCGTCCTCAGCGTCTCCAAAGTCTGACTCCAAGAATGGATCTTCTGCAGCATCTGGCATAAACGTTGTCACCATGAGGTGCGAAAGTCAACCGTTTGGTCAATTGTTACCTTGTGGTATTTTGTTGACTCTCCAGGTTCAATTGTCGACCCACTAATTCTTTTTTCAGTCTTGGTCAATAAGTTATCAGTTTCCTGTGGTAAAAAGGTATTTCTTTAGATTTAGCTGGATCCATGTTGATCCATGTTGAGACCATGTGCCATTAATAAATCGTATGAGCAGCGAATTCCAATATTTCTCGAAGTCTCACGGTTGTATATCCTTTCCAGAATTGTGGTGTCGCCAGCGTATTAAAAAAAAAATTTCAGTTCACGGCAGTTGGTCGGTTAATGAAAATTAAGTTAATAATATAACGCATTTGAAGACTCCTGCATTTAGAGAATACAATTTGCCATTCCTTTTTTCCTTCTCCCAGATATTCATGAAATATTCATGCAACATGTCGATGAGAAATTTGAGATGCGCCTATCTCCGTCAACTTTCCTAAGTGTCCTGTCATAGGACGATAGGCCTATTGAATGAGCTGCAATAATCAAGGATAAGGCAGCGAGCTATCATTGGCCTCTTGCAGTCTAAGTAATAGCGGACGTCAATCTCACAGTGATGCGAATGAATCGGTTGTACTCGGGTCCTTTTTATCAGGAAATTGGCCATTGTCTGATGTGTTATGAATGTGAGCCAAAAGGAGATATTCCAGACATTCCCACTGATCCCCAGCCTCTCTTTTCCTTTGGAACAACTACTCTGGACAAGGAAAAAGATCTCCCGTGCCTTCGGGATAGTTCTTTCGTGAAGGCATTGATTGAGAACGTCACCTACCAGTGTCACAATCTCCCCCGCGCAGGTCCATAAAAGAAAAGCTGAGCCCGTCTGGGGCCTATACAGTAGATAGATTGGGTCTTTCAGGCGAGAAAAGACCTCTTCCTTGCTGAGCGTGGGCGAGTGGGAGGTCTAGATTCATATTGTGACGGATGAGGATGGCATCGAGAGGCACGACTGAATGTCCAGGGTTCGGTGGTGTAGTGGTAGCACACCTGACCGGCAATCGGGAGACCCGGGTTCAATTCCCGGTCGTTCCTTGGTTTCTTTCGTCCTCTCATGCCGTCCGTCTCCCCATTTCCCCTCCATAACAAAATCAAGGGGCAGGTTTAGCACCAACTCCTCATCCCTTTTATATTTGGTCCCAATATTTCCTGGATTTTCTCGTCTTGAAGAGGGATTGCAACAATAAGTCATACACCCTCCTGGTTTCGTTTGAAAGAATGATATCCCAGGTTTTCAGCTTTTGTCCCTGTCCCCATGAGTCAGATATTCAATTTCGGATGTATATTGCTCATTAATCTATTCGAACTTTATTTACTCCCCACATAAATGGTAAATAACCAAAACTAATGTATCCGCTCAGCAATATCTTTTTATGGAGACATTTCTTTTCTGTGAAGCTATGCATTGAAGTTCAAAATTCAGGCGTTCCAAGTAACTCCCAGGTTCCATAGTCCAAAGAAGGCAGGCATATGAAACTAGAAATCGGAGCCTAGACATTCTATCTGAGACATGAAAGGGAGAAGCTGAGCACTTCTCTTCATCCTCCTTCCAGCATCTACCGAGAGCGGACGTGACTTGGGAGCTTGCTAGCGCTGTCTCTCATTTTCCTCATCTTGCGCCAAGGAATAAAGGGTAAGAGTGGTGGCCAATTACGCATCGTTCGGAGGTCAGGCCATTCTCATCTTACGGAAGTGCTAGGAATAGAGTCCCACCCTTAACATTTCATACAGTCCAGGAAGATCTGAACCCAAGGCTGGACCCTACTTGAATCATTTCGGCGTATCACTTAACTTCTGGTCACTTTAACCCTAGCAACTTTCTGCAACTCTACAATCAAGTGAGCTGGATGGTATCACTCGACCCAGTTCTTCTGTGTTGGATGCAGTGAGACCCCGGAGAACTGGCATCGTTTAACTCTCAATAGCGGGGAAAACTCTATGCGAAGATGAATCCCCAAGTCCCGAATGGTAATGAAACTTAATTAATATGAGAACAAAAAATGTGCGATGTATGCAACATGTGGATAGGCAGGATTGGTATTTCCATTAAAATGTATGAAAATCATAATGAAACAATAAAATTTATTTAATAACCATAAAAACTAGCAGTGAGACCTTAAAATTTCCAGAAACTGCAGGAACTCTCCTCAGACTTCACGGATGCATTTCTCCAAATCTGCACGGATCTTGGGAGTTTTATATTTTGCGCTGATGAATAATTTAATGAACGGATACTTTTTTGTGGAGTTGAGCAAAGGGAGAAGTACACCGCAAGAACCTCTAGACCCTCGCAGCAGGGCCGGCCCTAGCTATTTCGACGCCCTGTGCAAAGAGACTCCCGAAGCACCCCAGTTCCCGAGAATGGAGAAGGGTCAATCCTTAGCGTTCAAATTGACGCCGAAACGGAAGGCATTTTCACTTTCTGAAGTAAAACTGGAGGTAGCATCCATTCGGATATTTAGTCACGTTTCGGCGCCCCGGGTTAATTTTGCGCCCTGTGCGGGGGTACATGTGGCACATGCCTAAGGCCAGGGCCGGCTCACAGGATTGGTCCACCAATCCTGGGAGGAACTAGAAATTCGTTTTTTTCAAGACTTCAACACATGGGTCGTGGTCTTGAAAAACGTTTCAGCACAATATCTGGCACAATCTATAGCGATATTGAGGTATGGCTGAGTAAATGTATTGAAAACGCTGATGCGTAGCTTGAGTTTTGAAATTTGAGGGGTCACTGCTGATTTACTTTTTTATTAAATACATTTAATAAGCTTTCGTTATGTTTTTATAAATTGAATGGAACCCTACCTATCCCTCATGCGGCCCATGTTATGGATATTTTCATTGCCTCGTAGAATTCGTAATTTCATAATACGGGCAGACTTTTCAGACACCCTGTAGAGAGACGCGAGTTGAGCTTCTCGTTCCTTCACGCGCCTTCATATCCCGCGAAGGTATCTGAGGACTCTACGTGCAGGCAGGCACGTAGGCACTCGAGAACACGAGTCCCCGAGATCCAAAGAGAGCGGAACTCCACCCATACAATCTGGCCCGTGTGCGTGCTAGGTCATCTGTCTTGCTATCTTCGGGACTCGACAGTTTCGTAGAACTGTCGATTCCCACACTGTCAGTGTCTACAGTTCTGTGAATTGAAGTCACCATTCCGGTGGAAAGGAGCTTCATCCGAGATGTTGCTCTAACTTGGACCCAGTCTCATTCGATCCTTCATGACATTGCAAAAAGCAGATCTGACATTCAGATCAGCAGGTTAAGTTCTGAAACGGATTGGTACTTGTGCGTAGAAGCTGGAGAATCAAGGATGCGTGAATATTTTCGAAACGCAATAATCCAAGAGAATGAGCTGGATTTCCTTTTGAATCCCAGGAACACGATCGATCCCACTAAGACGAACTTTATCAACAAAGCCCGTTGTTGGGGTACCAAAGTCACCCGAGAGCTCCTCCGTCCAACTGGAATCGAATTTTTCGGAGCACAGAATGATCTGGTGATCGCCCAATTTTGAACGCCGCATAACTCTGGAATTGAAAAAAGGATGCTTTCAGAAGACGGAGCAAACAAACCCTCAAAGCGAAACTCATTGAACACGGGAAGGCATCGATTGACAGGCTTGAATAAGGCACTGATTTGTTGGAGAACTTGCTCTCTGGCATGTCGAGTTCGAGAAATTGTATCCAGCGCCACTATATGCCGTGAGAGATCCCATGTGTGATCGCACCCAATACTGATTGGGTCTGAAATAGACAAGAAGATAAGCAGTTCTTTGGTAACAAACATTCATTTGTATAGCTTCTGATTAATGCCGTGGACCAGTAGGTAATTTCTTTTTTTAATAACGTCCTGCAGACCGGTGGTATTTTGGATCGATGCCTGCGACATTGAACTTGGAAGAAGTTCCTTTCTTGCTGGTGGGACTTCATTCGGTGAGCAGGAGATAAATATTTTCTCTCGAATAGTTTTTGAATGTCTACCCCATACATCAGTTGCACTTTGGGCATCCTAACGTTTTACAATAAGCTAGAGCTCCTGGAGGAGGGTATTCTAGAGGATATGGCTATACTTATACCCTGTCTATACGGTAGCCCCGTTTGCTTAACAGGGGTCTAATTTTAAGTGTAATATTAGGAGTCCAAAAGTGATCATTGATCATATAGTCACCTAGTTTGCCTCAAGATTCTGTGCCTCTGGCACAGAGTCATGATAGGTATGATGTATAGGCCTATTCTTTCTCTCGATTATTTCTGGAATACTGTTGGTAGTAGGTTAGACTTGAGGCATAGATGCAGACGATGAACCAGCCCCAGCATGGTGAGTGGCCCGATCGACTCACCGTGCTCTGGGCAACTAAACGACCGTGAAGAATGGGGGGAGCAACTCGAGGGCATAATCCTCTAGGTCAGTAGTGCCCAATCTTTTCGGCTCGTGGGCCACATAGCCCACTCCCACAGCCGATGCAGGCCATTGTTGGAGACTATTTTAAGGAAACCTGAGAGTATATATTGTGGGTTAGCCCCCCGCGGGTCGCTTGTAAGTACATCGCGGGCCACTTCTTTGCTGCGGGCCACAGGTTGGGCACCATTGCTCCAGGTCAGGGGTGTCAAACATACGGCCCGCGGGCCGGATCCGGCCCGCAGAGGTGGTTCATCCGGCCCGCCTTCTGTTCTTGAAATTCCGCTTGGATTGACTGTCAGCACAAATTTCGGTGAAAAAGTATGGGTGCGGCCCGCCGACCGATTTGAGTTTGACACCCCTGCTCTAGGTAGTTCACAGTGATTTTCGATCGATTGCATACCTTCCCTCTTTCTGTTGCGAAAGAGGGGATTTCTTGAATCCTACAGCATTCACTGATTTAGTCAGACAGTAAAATTGAGACAGCAGATGTCTTTCGGTCGGATGGCCTGTAGCGCCATTTAGAAGGGGGCGAGGAGAGATGCAATCAATCGAAAATCACAGCAACAGGGAAGGAATTTACAACTATGGATTCGAATTGTTCGCTCTTTTGAAGGGAGGTGGAGGGATGTATGGGCAAGCAGCCACATCGTTTACTATCCCGATTCTGGAAATAGCTTGTAAATGAAAGAAGACTCTCACGTGTGATCCTCTTTCCTCAACAGCAGCATTCTCAGAGTTCCAAGCCTCTTCTGTCGATTACATTACGAAAGTGGCAAATTCCTGCGACTAGAAAGACTTGGGATCGGGATGAAAAGATTCCTTTAAGACCATCATGATAAATTGCTACTTCCATTTCCGTTGGGTTCATTCAAAATTCCAACTCCTTCCGTCAAGGTTTAATGATATTCGCAACTTTCAAATGGGCCAATGTAGATTTACAGTCACCTGATCTTTACTTTCTGAAGGGCAAGGGGGGTAGGGTGGGGAATGCGTGATGATACTCATAGACGGCTTGCCATTCCGGGAATTTAGTCATGCACAGGACTGTATGAGAAAACAATTCCGTGCATCAGTGTTCTTTTTTCAGTTTTGGCTGCAATGGCCATCAGTTTTACAGCTTACATGACGCTATGTCGGTCTGACATGTCAAGACCGAATATGTCACCTTGGCTCCTTTCTCTTTCTTTGTTTTTCGGCATACGAATGTTTATCAGTGTTCTGACCTGGCAACGAATTTGCGGCAGTGACCCTCCTTGCTGCACGGCTTCCTAGATACGGATTGAATTGATGAGAGAAAAAGCAGGTGATTGAAACTGTCACCCATAATCCTCAATCGAATTGTATCTGTACTGCCGTACCGCTGTACTACCGTTAGAGAATTACACAATCGGGGAATTGGTCGGTCAGTAATTGACCGCCGGGGTCGGAGTCCTGATTATTCAACATGAAAAGCAGGGATGAGTTTTGATGCCATTTTTCAAGTCTGACTCGATCTGTATCCGCGTTTTATTGCACCCTATCCGATCCAATCTGAATCTAACTTCATTTCACAACATACAGGGTATAACAAAAGTTAATAACATGCTAATAGCATGAGGATCATTTTCTGCCAAGGATGTTTGGAACTAGCCATTAAACCTGCGTTGATTCTATAAAGTCAAAGTTATTTTAATGACGAAATCTGGTCAAAGTGACTCAAGTTGACCCGAGTTGCTCAATTGGCATAACTTGAGCCTACTGTAGTAATTATGCTAGAGTGACGCAAGTTTATAATAATATACTCAGAATTACTCACCTACTCACCAGACACATCCTCATGTGTCCAAGATAGGCAAAAACATTCACATAAAAATAAAAATGGAGATTACCTGGTCTCACCTGCCCATTTTCCCTCAAAGCATCAATTAATACTTCTATTCCTTATTTTACTCCCAAGCAACACATACATGTCCATGCGACGTTACCGTAGCGTCGTTTAGCTCAAATCACGTTGCAGCAAAGTTGCATGGACGTCATGTGCTGCTTGGGTGGCTTCCTTTTTTCCACCAAAAAAGTTGGTTCAAGTTGGGTGAATGGGTCAATTTGGAACCCAAGGTTTCTTTTGGCGAACTTGGGACACTAGGATAATTAGACTGATGCTGAATCAATAAGTCACCTTAGGTTACTCTGGGTCACTGAGCCAATTTTAGTAATTTTAGTAGTGCTCTCTAAGATAGTTACCCTCAAGTTAGGTAAACGAGTAATTTGGGTCGCTCTGGGTCACTTAGACCAGACTTTGCAACTTTGACATTACAGCATCAATACAGGTTGGTGGGTTGGTTCCAAACAGTCTTGACAGGAAATTATTCCCATGCTATTGTCCTATTATTACCAACTTTTGCTACACGCTGTAAATCTAACCTAATCGACTCGATCTGCAGTTAACCGATATTATATGACAAATGTGCTAGGGTGACATTACCAAGCAAGAATGCATAGTTTCGCAATAGACAGCACATCATTATGCATCTGCTCGGTCAATACTCCACAAAGTTTGAGCATTTAATGCATTTAATTAATTTATTGCTACTTGCCCCATACATTGCGAAATGCCAACCCCATTACAGAGTGAAAAATCATGCAGGAATGCCGCCTTGAAATGATGGGGGGCGGGGGGCAATAATGTGAACTAAATGGGGTATGCACAATCGTTTGTTTTCTGCTTCTGGGTCCCGATGAAGACAATTTTCTGAATTCAAAAGCTGGAAACCCAAAGGCGTTCAGTTCGACCACATCCAATCCGCAAGTACCAGTGACTCTGAAAGCGTACATTGTCTTAGAGGGTTTTCACTTGTGTCATAACATTTTTCACTCCATTCAGACACTCTTGTACGGGGCATTTCTCATGCATGAGTGTCGAAGTCAAATTGAAGAATGTCTGACTGGGCGAAAAACACAGCATAAATAAATTCGTAAACTTCAACCCCCCCCTCGGAAAGTGGGGAATTGAGAAAGCCATACTTCCAGAGAATCCGCTTCATTTCATGATACAAAGAACCACCCCTATGGACGGTATTACTACCTGTAATCGATGAAAGCGCTTCCATTGGGAAGGGGAGGGGGGGAGGGGGCACGAATTCAATTCATAACAGTGTAAAAGCAAGCGGGCCATAACGGATCTTAACCTTGTTTCCTCCTATCCATAAACCGACTGAAATCCACGTTATACAATTCGAACCGCGAATGACATAAATTCGAACTCACAGGCATACAAGCCTAGGCTGAAGTGCTAACAAGTGCTCCTCACGGAACACCCCCATGCGCAACTAGCATCCTGGTGCAGCGAATCAAAGACCCACAAAGATGAAAGAACCATGTGGCGGGTTCCAATCCCATTCCCTCGCTATGAGATCCAGACCATTGTCGTCCGAAATTTGTTTCCTGCCTCTCATAACTTTTCCGAAGATATGCCGATGTTTAGATTTAACGATAGCAAGAGTATTATGTCTATGACTGGTTTCATCTAGATCCCTCTGTATCATCCACATAATGTAGGCCTAGGCCTATCTGTCTCTTCTGCCTTTCCCCTTGTTTTGCACATAAGAATAACTTTCACCATGTCTTCACCTAAAGAACTTCGTTCCGTGTCAAGCCTAATATTAGACCTATACTACCTTTGATCTTAAGCTTAGAAACATTCCTCTCATGTGCACAGCACTATAATTTAAAAAAATGTCAAGAAAAACATTGAAAGGCATCCTCTAGAAAGCTTCTTTAACAATTGACTTTCAAATGCAAAGAAGTCTTTCTAACATGAAGTAAAAGCTTAACTGAACAATATGCTAACGTTTTGCAGCAGCCTCTTGAAACTTTTTTTGGAGCTTATTGTAAACAGTAATAATTAGGACATATAAACTAATAGAAAATCCAGAATTCATTAATTGATGGTAGGTAATATTAAAGTCAGTTTTCATTTAATGATCTTTAGCCTGCCAATTATTTATTAACTAAAACTAAAACTAAATTAAATTCAAACAAAATTGACTAGTAACCAGCAATGGTATAGGCCTCATAAAGACTCCATAGAACTTATTCTCTTGTAATTGGTCAATTGCAAATGATTGGTCAGTGTTGGTTGGTCCACATGTTCACTGGTTTTTTCTTATTAGTCTTACTTTAGCACTTAATACCCTGTTTTGTTCATCTGTTCTATGGTACTTTACTTCTTGAACAGGTGTCACCTGCTATCAACAATAGGTGCTAACTAATTAAATTTACACTAACTCTGTCTGTTTAAGCACCCATAGCTAACTGTATCATGCTATTGATCATAGAACTTCTTTGACTCAGCCAGATAGAATATCTAACCATTTATCTTCATGATTTCTTTCTTATGCACTTAGCTGGACATTTTATAATGTAGTCTCATAGCTGTCACCTTAAGAACTCCAGCATTGAATTCTCCTCTTAGATATGTTTGAGGTCACCTCTATTTTATATTTCTTCTGCATCCGTTGTTCATCTTCGTATTGCCGTAACTTTTAATTGAAATCCATTTACACTTAATTAGGGTGCTGTGTCAATTCTTCTCATTTCATCATAGAGGTCACTCTCTCCAATATAGGTTTTTTCTTTTCTGAAATGTATGGTCATTTCCTTCTGATCACACAAGAGTGTTGTCTTAGGTGCATCTCCAAGCTTCAACTATCAACCTGTTAATTGAAGGAGTGCTGATTGAAATCTGATTCCAAAGCTATTTTTTGAACCAGAAGCTGAAACTTTCCATACCAATTGCCTGGAAAAAAGCAGGATCTAGACCAGGTTTGCACTCTCCTCATATATCTAGACATTTTTGTTTCTATTTCCATGCATCCTCCAGTTTTCCAAAATGGTTTGCTCAAGAAAGAAAGGATGGGTAAAAGTATGCATAAACCAATAGATCTGAATTTATAATCTCAGATGGAGTCAGAGTAGGGATGGGCTGGTTTAGGTTGAACCCATGCTTGCATGTTGGAGTCAATTGAGATGGTGTCAAACTCTGACTGAAAAACTCTCAAGAAGCTTCACCACTTCTTCCATGTGCATTGGTCAGACTGCTATAAACATGTGGTTCCCATTGTGAAGTGAACATGTAGACCCAGTGCTAACAGCACCGATACAAAATTCCTGGCTTGTTCAAGTTGAACATGATATGAGAGGAGGTGCATGTGAACCTAAAAGCCAAAACTAGTTCCTGCCGCATGTTTCAGTTACAAGCTCTCCAACATGAGGAAACATGTCTGCTTTGCATGTCAATTCGTAAAGATATTCATTTATGATGGAACAGCCTTCAGAAACTGCGAGAGACAGTTTCTTGAGTTTTGGCATGGATATTGAAGTAATTTAATGGTAAAAGTGGTTTCTTCAGCATGATTTCTTTTAGAAGAAAAAATGAATACAGTATGACTTTTGTGAAAATTTTCATTTGCCAGATAATCAGTTGATTGTACCTGTGACTTTAGGACACCAGGATTTTTACTTTAGATGGCCTTATTCCTGACACATATCCTTGTAACTTCTATTTTCAGCTAACCCTTGTCTGAAATTTATGCCTGTTTTTATTGGGTGTTTAGGTCAGTGTGAGGGTTAAGATTGGTTGATTCCATGGGTTGCTGACATCAAAGCTATTACCAGACAGACTATGGTGTTCATCTCCTCTGGACCGAAAAAGAAGGATAAAGCCTTAATTCTGAATTCTGTGCTCACTGCATCACACGCAAAAAGGTATGTTGAACATAATGAGAGTTTCATGTCTTTATTCCTTGGAGGAAAACTGAAACTCCTTGCCCAAGGTCTTTCTTGCCGATCATAGGTTAAGTACAGACACAAAAATTATAGGTAATAAATCATTAAAAATAATTTGATCATAGATGAAACATCTTGAAATCCTTTTCCTACTCTTGGGCATTTGGAGACCATAGGCACATTTCATGGCTATTACTCACAAGACATAAAGATTCCCCATTCTAATCCAAAATATGAGGAATTTGGTAGGGCAAGGTAAGGCTCATCTCAGAAAATTAGCATTTTCATTCTAAGTTACACTTTTTCTGCATTCTAAAGGGGAAGCATGCAAAACCTGTCTGCCCAATATCATCTTGTTTCACCACCTGATTCAAGGTCATACATACAAACAAGTTTAATATTAGACCAGGTGTGTCACTACTAGGCTCAGGTTTTATTGCAGAATCTGAAGACTCTAGTAGGCCTTGGCTTAGCTTTGGATGCCCATCCCAGACAATGAATATTTCCATTCTCAATTAAATTTGATCCATAATGAAACAAGAAAGGGGAAGCATTGAAACCTGTCTGTTCAATATAGTAATGTTCAACTCCTGGTTTAGGCTTTACCTATAATCATTGCCTAACTCTGAGCAAGACTTTGGCTGATTTGAATGCCAATCAACTTCACCATACAGGGTGAGCTAAAGAATAAACCATTCAGTTTTCAACAATACACGACACTTCACTCACTGCATATATTTTAATGCAGTTTGCAGCATTTGAAAGAGGTATGAATAAGCTTTAAAATTGTGTACTTGCATTTCAGATATCTTCAAAAGTTTTAAGGATTCAGAAGCTCACATGACCAACAAATAAAAACTGCATTACCAGGCACTCAGATTCAGACAGAATGTGATCTTTAGCTGACATTTATCCATTCCTAGTTTTTCCACAAAAAAAAAACAGTTTTTGTTTGCTGTTCATATAAGCTTCTGAATTTCTGAAACTGTTGGAAGGTATTTGAAATGTTAGTATTCCACTTTCAAGTTTATTCATTCCTCTTTCAAATCCCATGAACTGCATTAAAATACCTGCTGTGAGTGCTGTATGTGTGAGAGCGAAAACTGTCATGTTTTTTTGGCTCACCATGTACATTTAACCTTCGCCTAAGCCTGCTTTGACCAAATACCAGTTTGTATTATATGTAACACCAGAGGAAACGTTAGTCTCACTATTGTTGGTGCACGTTTAGAAAAAATTAGTTTTCATTAAAATGGTGTGTGAACTCATCACAAAAGTCTCTCTCATGTCTCATCTCATGTCCATCTCATATCCACATGGTGGTGAAATGATTCTAGATGAGGAAAGTCAGAAAGGAAGTGAAAAATAGTCAGACATGTCACTTTTTGTCAAAGTTCCTAGAGTGACATCTTTTGCAACGAATATGTTGAGAACTACAGCTACATTGTGTAGCACCAGGCCATTGAGGTTGGTATTGTGATTGCAGCAGATTCCTGAGAGCTTAGTTTGTTGTCCTGCTGGCAGGACCAGATAGAGCTGTCAGTACCAGTGGAATCTTCATGGGTTTCAATCATCCTACAGAAATTTTGTGCTAGAGGGTAGGTGGGGTTCAGTTAAATTGTGGTTTTAACCAGGCCCTACTCTTTCAATGCAGTTTCCAGTATGTTTCTTTTAAGAGATTGAAAATATTGTTTTCTATTGTCTCAATAGTCTTTGCATAGAATTGCCCATAGATGTTGGTTGGAATAAGATTGAATAGATTAACCCTTTGGTGGTTAATTATTTCTGCTTTACTGGTAATGCTCAAATTGAGCTCTTTTTTTGCACTTTTTGTGGATCACTAAAATTTAGATTCTGACCATATTTCCTGCGTTATTTATTTATGTTTACCCATTTTTGGGTTGGCTGATGTGGGGTAGTCAGATGCTTACATTTTTGTTTTGTGCCTCATTCCTAGGATGCGATTTGAATTCAGTACCTTCATGTTTACTGGAATAGTTTAGACTCAGCACAAAATATTGCCAAAACTCCCTTTGAACTCTGATGGGACTCTCTAAGACCTCCATCCAGATGGCAACATTCCTTCATTGCTCAAGTACAAATTGTGAAGCCTTTTCTCAGGACAGTGAAAGCAAATTAAATGAAATTATGTTTTTTTGTTTCTCAAGTCTGTCCAAAATTAAGAGAGAGAAACATCAAGTTTAGGAATTTTGTTAAAAGAGGATTCAACAAGGTGTACCATAAATCACCTTGAAGACGTAAACCTTTTTTTAAGTATGCTTTTGAAGCAATTTCTGTTTGAGTCTGATTCCAAGTCATTATTGGGAAGGAAAAAATTCTGAAGAACATTCTTTCTATCAATGGTGACAACAGTGATTTGCTCGTTGCAGTTTGGAAAATATTGCAATTTGAAATGGTATGATGACTTACAGGACACCCTGTGCATCTGAAAAGTCTGGCTTTATCAACCTTGGTATCCAATTCAGAATTATCCCTTCCTAGCACCTGTTCCAGTATTCATGCACTAGACCTAATAAGCTTTGTGGCTCTGCCCCACACCTTTGCTTTCTCAAGTAGGACTTTGAGAACTTGCCTCTACAATGCAGCAGAACCAGGAGGCAAATGATGTTCTCTCTGTGACATTTCAAGATGGCATGCTTGCAGTTGTACTAGAGTTTGTTAACAATGGGTAGACCAATCACGCAATAGCTGGAAGTAGCTCCTGAATCATGATTTCATGTCAATTGCCCATTTGCATTAACTGTGCAAAACAGAACCAAAAATTAGATTGGCTTTGGATTGATAAATATTTAAAAATTCAGTTCTGGTTTAAATGGAAGTAATAAATCTTTTAATCATTATTTCTTCAGAGTACCACATTAGTCCACATTACCTGTCAGGTTTTGAAGTGGACTAGGAATACCTCATCTGAACTAACCTCTGCCTTGGACATTCAGCAGCGAGAACATGCTAAGGATTTGTGGAATGTTTCCTTGCATGGATTATAATGAATAAGTGAGGCATCCATGATTAGTACAAGGCACTGATGATTGCCAAGCAGGGTTCCTAACCCAGAATGCCTAAAATTCTTTTAAAATGATGCTTTGCCAAAATTGGAGCTTGAAAATTACTTTGGTGACCAGTGAAGAGTTTATGCTGCTAACATTTTGTTGATTTTATTCAGACCCTTTAAAGGTGAATTAGTGGTGTTACTACAAGCTAAACTTTCTAAAGTTAAAAACCAGAGTTATGAACATTTTCAGGCAGAATGTGACTATGGCTACTCAGTGACTACCACTGGGGATGTCAACAATAGCACAACCACTCCCTGAGTAGTTCCAGTACTTCAGAAATCCATGTTGAGAGCCCTGTTCTAGTCAAACTAGTGGATTCTGTATTTGTCAGTAACCCAGTCCCAATTGAATTTCCAATATGGCAGTTTCATTTGTGACATCAGCTGCTGAAGTCAGTTGGAGTGGCTCTTGTGAGAGCTATTGTATTATTGTTACAATAATTTTTCCTGCCCATTGGACTTTTGGAGTAACAACCTCTGGTAACGCAGCAAGTATATCCCATGAGCCTTCATACTCCATGGTCCTATTGGTTGCCTCCATTTATGGGTACAGACTAATCACCAGCTCTCTCAGTTGGTGACTTGGTTGACTCATTATTTCATGCCACTGGCTTAAACACTCGCACTAGTCATTGGTGAATTTTAGAAGGTCAATGGAACTGAGCCTGTTATACTTATGGTTATAGAAGCAACATTGCATTCTGAATTTACATAAACATCTCTTCATTTTTGTTTTCATTCTCTATTTGTTACAGAGCAAAGGTGCATGCCCAGAGGAAGTTTGCTCAAGGGTGCAGCCTCTTACCTGTATCTCACTCATCTACTGTGCCAAATTCCAGTCCTGCTTCTACAGAAAAAGACTGTGAAGAAAGGAAAGCATCTACATCTACAGGGTTACGCCATCAAGTTCCATCAACTTCTGGAGTCATGACCCAGCCAAAAGTGGAAGTGCAGTGGAAGAATACACTCAACACTCATGATTTCCTGACATTCTTATGTTTCAAAGGTTAGCTAATTTATGATGCTATGAATCTATTCTAAGTCATAATTTTTAAAAATAATATTCTTTCACATATCTTAGCCTCTATAACATGACAAGGTTTGAAATGCCAATCTATTCCTACACAGAGTCTCATCTTATATGTAATTTTCTAATGAGTAGAAGCACAATGGCATGGAGTCCTGCTTACCATACAGAGGGGTTTTCATGTACAGAGAAAAGATGATTGTGCAGTCCTTGGTAAAAGGTGCTTGCAAGGTTGGCTGATTTAAAATCCCTGCACCTGCCTTGATATGAATGCCTTCAGAGAAAGAAATGTAAGAGTGCATTCTTGTTCAAGAATTTCAGCCTTTATCATGCTGTGGCACTTCAGAATTTATTTAAGTACAGATACTTCAATTTTATGATTGAACAGTACTTTGTCTGTAGAATTAGTTGCTATATGTCCATTAAGTTATCATTTCACCAATTTACAACAGCAGAAGTGCAATAAAGATGGTATGAAGGCTAATAGCTTGTGTGAAATAATCTGCATAGCTAAAATACTTGTTTATCACAATGGAATTTAGGCACACCTGCCTTGCCAAAGCAATTGGAAAACTTCCAGGAGCGTTTGCTGGCATGTGTTGAAGAGAAACCATCTGATCCAGCTATGAATACTTCAACTAATGAAGAATCTCCCAAGTCACAACCCAAAGCAACACCAGTGAAGATGGTAAATGGAAGGTCTCAAGCATTACAAAAGCATCTCTCTGCTTCCCCAGAATCCAAAAAGGTTGAATAAGCCCATATTTTTTTAAATATTATCCCTAGAATATTAAAAGAGCTTGTAAGTCTTGAAAATTCTGTGATCATATTTCTATCTCTAGTTAATGCTAACCTGAACTTAATAAAAGAAGTATGTTTGTTGGTTTGTTTGTTCTTTTTTAAGTATGGAATCATTAGGCAAGTGGATGAAGTGATAACTTAAATTCCATTCTTCTTTTTCTGGCCTGCCTAGTAGACAGGTCCAAGAAACCAGCAAAGTCTTTTCCCCTTCTGTCATTTTTCAGTTGTAAAAAAACGTTTTTGGAAGTATACCGGGTGGCCCAAAAAAACGGCTGCAGATGGAACACCATGCTAAGCATTGTCTTGAAATTTTCAGTGTGTCATACCCAATATAGGTTGGTGGTTTTAGGAAAAATTTCAATAAAAGTCCTTGCTCTGAACATGAGTAAGAGCTCTTTCTGTACAAGTTGTAAAATGAGCAAGTGTGTCAATGTGTTTGCTGGCATGCTGCTTCTGCGGACGATTGTTGGAGGACCCATCAAGCGGTTCTTTCATTGAGTTCAGGCACGTTCCTTTGCACAATCGCTCTTTTGGTATCACATGGGAGAAAAATTTTACTCACGTTGTTTACAACTGATTTCCTTGAAATTTTGTCACAAAACCTGCAAATATTGAATGTAAAAGCCTGCAAATTTCCTGTCAATAACTCATATGGTACATTGTCTGCAGGCGCATAAAGTTCTGAACTTTTTTTTGGGCCACCCAGTATTACTAGGGGCACCCCAAAGGTTTTGTCATTTTCTTAAATAAAATGATGACAGTATTTCCATCAGGTAACCTGATGATTCCATGGAGGTTGCATGCCAAATTGTATCCTGTGTATCCTGATCTGATTACTTTTGCAAGAATAGCTGAGGGGATTAGGAGCAGCAGTTGGCAGTCTCTGCCAGCTGGTGCCTCCTGGTGCCAAGTGTTCCAAATCATGAATTGTATTGCTTCAAGGAAGATGGTCCTTACATCAAGCTCATCAGGAGATATCAATGGCTTTTTTTGGATGGTACTGCCAAGTCGCTGAATCAATAAATTTAGGTTTGGTCAAGATTCCCTCAAGAATGAGCCCCATTAGTGAGCCACTTCAGTAGAGCAATGGCATTGGGTTGAAACTCTGGAGAAGAAAGACTGATAAATTTGGTACCAATTGACAGAGCTATCTCTGTACACTGAGTAATCAGGAGAAATACCATTATGCATGAAAACCTCAAGGCCAGGAAGCTCTATGATTCTGCATTTTTGGCAGAAGATAAAATCAGATGAGGATGGAGTTCACCCATCAAATGCTCTAGAAATCTGACAACCACAGTCTAATGGTGTCTAGCTTATCATGAAAGGTGATGAGACATGCGTTTATCATTAGGATATTGTAGGCAACTTTTTGTTGCCCATTGTTTGCTCTTGCACACATGAACTGGCTGAACTCCACCCCTGTTCCTTAGCTCCTCAGAGTCCCCTCAGCTGTTCTCATAAATGTTATCAGATTAGGATGCAATATGGCATGTTACATGCACAGTGGCTATTGGCTGACTGATGAAAGTAAGTTAGCAATTATTTTTTAATTATAACAAGAAGACTTTGGGGTATCCCTCATATGATAGAATCCCTCAGATCTAGAAAGTATTCATGTATGCATTTACAGAATTTTTATATTCCTACTGTAGTGGCAAGAAATAAGTTTCTTTTGTTTTCCCACTTTCTTCACATCTCACCAACAGGGCCAGGAATGCTCATGGAAGCTTCAAGATATTTTAATTTTAATTTTTAAAGGTATGAGCTTTTTTTTCTGTGATAATCATCCTTGTTATGGTATTTCAGGCACTCCCAAGGTCTGTCAAGAGATTAATCATGAAAGACAGAAATTCTCCTATGACTCGAACCAGAAGTGCAAGTGGAAAAACAGAGACTGCGCGCTCTTTGGTGAAGAAGTATCGCACCCTAGAAAAGAAGAAGAAAGCTTCTCTTGTAACTAGAGAACGTATGTGCTTCAGGAGTTACTGGCTCTTTTCTTTCTTATTGTTTCTTTTTTTCGAGATCATTTTATCAATTGGAAAGTCATTAAGAACTATGTAATGAATTAAACTAATGAATCAGCAGCATTGTCTAGATCTAGCATGAGAAGCATTGCCTCTGAATGGATTGGCATCATGAGTGCATTGTGGATATTTCTGTCTTACTTGACCACATCCAAATGTTCAGTTCTGGTTGTATGACTGCTCAAAGGAAATTAAAGAATCTGTTCAAACCTTAAATTAATTTAAGGTTTGAACAGATTAATTAATTACTCAATTAACTCATCTAATTTAAAAATCAATTTAACCTTTGATCAGTATGTGAATTTGACATTTATACAGAGTATGACAAAAAGAAAAGACCAATGACTTCTTAACCTTGATATCTCAGGTCCCAATGAACCTATTTTTGCAAAAGTTTCACTTTACCTAAACAATTGTGTTTCCAACTGATTCTCAAAATTTCATTTGAACTCATTGAATGGAAGCAATATGATCAGCGGTTTTTGCAAAGAAGTTAGACATTTAGAATGGACAAGAGCTCCTTCTGGTAGTGAAGTCAAGGAAACACTCACGCGCTTTCCCTCCTGATTGTGAAGACCACATCAGACTCTTCTTTCATTTAAATTCATTCCTTGGACTGTTTGTCTCTTGCTAATGGTTTTCATGAGCTAATTTCTAATGAATAACAGATGAATCAATGATGGGTATCGATTCAGAGAGTTTTTTTGAAGTTATTCAAAATTTCCTTTGGTTTTCTAAAGAATCTGTCCTCTTTAAATTTAGTCATAGAACATCTTTCAAAACTTTGATTTGGAGTGATGGATTTGGGCAGCCTCATTGACTTTCAAATAAGTTAGGGCATGCTTCATCCTTAGCCAATTTCATGAGATAAGACTGGAGCAATCATAAGATATTCTTGAAGTCATTGGTCTTTTTTGTCATACCTTGCAGACTCTGGTTCATGTAAACCAAGGGAAATTTTGAATGAAATCTGTGAAAAATCTCTGGATATTGATGCTCATTTATTCATTTCATTCCATGAATTTAAATGGAAGTGGAGTTTGATGTGGTTTTGATGACCAGGAGGGACAGAGCTCGAATGTTTCCTCTACTCCGCTATTAGCAGGAGCTCTTGTCCATTCTCAATGTCTAACTTTTTTTCAATAATTGCTGGTAGTATCACTTTATCCCAACAAATTCTGATGAAATTTTGAGAATCAGTTGAAAACATGCTCATATGTGCATAGTGAAAGTTAAGCAAAAATAGATCCATTGGGAAGTGAGATATTAAGGTTAAAAGTAATCAGTCTCTTTATTTGCCACCTCCTGTGGCAAATATTTAGAATTGGCTGCTCAAAACCATGATTTCTAGAACTGAGTCATTTTTCTTATTTTTTTCAGCAAGCATCATAGTGGAGAAATTGTCTGATGAAGTCTTGTCTCAGCACATGACAAAGAAACCCTTGTTACGGAGTGCATCTAAAGAGGAGAAACATAGGCGTCTCCTTGTTCAGCCCAAAGATGCAGTGACGATGAAGACAACATCTCAGAAACCTATCCCAGTCACTCGATCCAGCTGTAGAGACAAGAACCGTTCTAGGTATTGGATTTGTTGGGTTTTGAAATCACTCCTTTGGAATTTATTAGTCTTTGCATCATTCCCTCATTTTTTTAAATTTCATTTTCATGTGTTATGAATTAATTCTTCAGGCTACAGCTATAATGTGCACTTTTGAGAATTGAGGATCATTTAGTTCATCCTTTGTTCATATAGAGAAATGAAATGGATCTGATCTGTCCTTTGATCTCCAGTGACCAGCAAAATAATCTTTATCTGTTGCCCAGCTTAACATTCTGATAAGGGAGGAGTAAAAAGATTTTTATCTGTCTTTCCTTCAGATGACAATGTGGGTATGTGCCATTTAAGAGAGGATAGGTGACCTCTGTTGATATTTTAGCTCAATGACTCGGATCTCTAAAAAGAAAAATATATACCAATATTTTTGGTACACCCATTTTTATTTCCCTGAATGGGGTATAAAAGTTTGTTTCTCCAAATTACAAGGTGAATGGTAAAATAACCCATGACAAGCATTTTGAAATTCTTGCAGGTCATCAGGATCTGGTGGATATGCTCCTATAAAAATCAATCCAAAAAGAACAGCCTCGCCCAAGCAACAGCTTGCTAGTCCCTCAAAGACTCGTATGACTCGTCAGAGTACTGGAACTGGGAAAGATGAATCAAAGAAGCGTAAACATGAAAGAAAATCTAGTAGTTCAGGATCTTCTTCACCACCCCTAAAAAAAGCAAAGCTTCATGAGGGTGAGACACATTTGATTTATTCAAATAGGATATTGTTTCTTCAATTGGTGCAATCCTAAATCCTCTGGGTGCGTTCTTAATAGCTACTGGTAGAATGACTCGACAAACTCAGCGCATGTTAGTGGAACAAAGGCGAAATTATTCTGACAATAATGTCAAGGTGAGAAAGCTTAATGAGCAAGAAAAGGAGGAGGAAGGAAATAAAACTTTCCTGAAGAAGACGAAGACACGAAGTGGAACAAGCTCAATGCCTCCGAAGTGGTATGTTCATACCTGTTCATGGAATGTGATGTTAAAGCACTTATGCTCAGCATGGAATAAGGGCATCAAGGTTGTAAAACATAGTATTTCACTCTTGTTTGCTTATAAGTGAAATCAATACATTCTCAAAATGTACCTTTATCCTGGTTGTTGCTCATGGCATTGCATTTGGTAGGAATTTCCAGCATGAATTTTCTTCACTTACACTCTCCTGTGCTGTTGCATTGTGTTGCTTCTGTGGTGGGGGTGAGTGCTATGGAGCCAGTTATAACAATTATTGTACTGCAAGTTTTGACTATGGTCAAAACTTGCAGTACAATAATTGTTATAATCCTCCCAAAAGCATTTTTAGTCTTTGAATCAACAAAGAGAAGCATTCCATCAATATGTAGTATTGGAATAGTCAGTGTGTAAAAAAACCACTTAGAGCAAATTGTGTACCTCCCTAATGCTTGGTATATGTAGTTTCTCCAGACATGAGATGGAGAAAGACCACAAGGACCCAATAACAGGCAATTGTCTGGGGGAACTGATTGATAAATTTCCATGCATGTTCAGGGCAAGATTTTTTAATGCCGGCTTTTGCTTTTGCTAAATGCTGTAATGTTGAGGGAGATGGAGCACTACAAACTTTGTTGCAAAGTTTATTGTGTATAGAATTGTGGAATTTAAAAATGGAACTGAGTTTTTGGGATAAAGAAAGGTGGAGTGTCATTAGACATGAAGCTGTAGCTAAATGACTTTTGACACATTGACTGGCATGCATCAAAATGCAAACCTTGATCTGTGTGCCACAGCTGGAAACAAGAGTTGATGTGATGAAATATGAACCATAACTATCGTTATGATTCAGAACAGAATGAAACTGCATCTGAGGATCACCAGTGACACTTATGACTTGACATTGTGCAACTGTTGATCCTTAGGGCAGCCAATGTGTTAAGGTCATTAAGAGAAATGTAAATTCTCAATTGGAAAATATGTAGCTGCCGCATGGCTGGAGCTGGCTCATATGGACATGGAGCTTGCTATGGAAACCAGTTTGAGTATCAAAATTAAATGTATAACATTCTCTGCACCTTCTAAATGTGTGTATAGCTAACATCAATTAATTTTCATGTGCTTTTCTGTGATCTTATGCCATTCATAGAACCAGCACTCTAAGGGTGCCTGCACACAGGATCAGTCTAGTCTAGTCACGATTAGTCAAGTCAAAACGTTTAGAGCCCCATCAACATGCAATGACTGATACTGCCTTCACACCGGATCAGTCTAGTCTAGTCTATTCCAGTCAAGCTGGGCGAGTCGTAGTGTGCATGCACACCTGTCAGTCTTCTTCAGTCTAGTCAAGTCAAGTCATCTTTAGTCTAGTCAAGTCAAGTCATCTTTAGTCTAGTCAAAACTTTTACAGCTCCATTGCTAAACACGCTCTTTCTGATATCCACTTCACACTGCATCAGTCAAGTCTAGTCTAGTCCTCGTCAGTCACGTTTAGTTAAGACGCAAATAGGCACAGGCTCTATTTTTCCGTCAGTCTTTATCAGTCTCTAGTGTGGTATGGGTTCCCAAGTGGAAGTACTGATTCTTTGGTTCGCAAAAGGCCTGATATCTACGACCCTGCCCCCTGTTTTTTTATTTATCCATTTTTCCCTCATCGCTATGCCTCAACTCCGTCTTCTTGCCCTGCTAGTGCTGCTCTGTATTATGAATCAGGGCTTCCGTACGCTTGCACAACACAGGAGCACGCTCGTGCTACCCGAACTCAAAGTTCACCTTCACACGGAAGTGAAGGGGCAATGACTATTGAAAATGAGTTCCCTTTATCCCTCATTAGAAATTGATTAGGTTTGATTGAGATATGAGAGCGGCTTCTGATTGTGCAAATGAACTGGAGAATGAGACAGGTCATGAGATGCGAAATGACACCATCTTCTTCTTGAATCACTCCAGCTCTCGCACTAGCTTACAGGACATGAATTGTTAATTACTAATATAGGTGTGACACCAGAGAAATATGGTCTCAGCTTGCAACTGATGACCTGACATTCTTTATCTGGCACATATTCGTGATCCCGTAGGACCCTCCCTTCTCTTGTGTATTAGAAATAAAGGGGTTGAAGAGTGAATTCCTCATTACCTCATTGCATATAGCCCTCACCGGAGGGCTATATGCAATGAGGTAATGGAATAATTCCACCCATGGAATTATGTTTGCGACTCTCCTCAGTGTGACTCCTAGCCGTTACTCTGGAGGGATAGCCCTTCGGTAGTTGGTGTTTTGCTTCTCTGTGTGTGGAGCTATGAGATGCAAGAGTTTCTCAAAAGAGGATGTCCTCACGCGAAAATACCAAAAGTACCGCTCAGGGTCTTTCTAAAATTCAGTGAAAAGGTGATGGTATTCATCAAATTGCTGCTTTTGGGAATTAATGGGATGCACCCACAACTTCTTTTGCCATTTCTTTCTCCATTGCCACAACAAAACATGGGTAGACGCCAGTTCTTCCTCACTCTCTTCCATGCTGCACAACAAGACTACCACTGGAGCAGATGGTGAATTGAACTGGCATTACAGTTGTGCGTGCGTAATCACCTGACTGAGCTTGACTGAAGGGACTGAACTGACCAATGACTAAATGTGACTAGACTTGACTGATTCGATGTAGAGGTATCCGTTGGTAATGGTGAATGCATGACTGATCTTGACTAAAGTGACTTGACTGAAGCATGACTTGCTTTGACTAGACGTGACTGAACCATGACTAACCTTGACTGGACTGGACTAGACTAGACTAGACTGATCCGGTGTGAAGGCACCCTAAGGCATAATTTCCAGGGCAACTTTTTTGCTTTTTTATGATAGTAAGAACATGGAATAGGTTCTCCCTTTGTGCCCTGGGTGCTTTTGAGGGGGAGGCTATGATTTCCCATGTTTTTGTCCTTGTAGATAGAAAAAGAAAATCAGATGAAGCATCTCAGCTTTAAAATAGATAATATTTTCAACAGTATTTTCTGTAAGGTATTCACTGAGTCAATTTATGCAGCATTTCCAGCTTTACATGATTGCACTTCTGCATGAAATTGACTGGTCATGGAACAAGCTATGCTTGTCAAAGCATGCTGGTGAATCCATGTGGCTGACAGAAGAACTTTTAGTGATTGTAATCATTACTCGTGGTGAAAGGGTGTAGTGAAGCAAACATGGAACAGCAATCCTTCCTGAGTCATGGACTGCTTCTTCACAATTTTACACTAGGGCTCATAGGAATGAATGAAGTACATGTAAACAGAGAGAAAAGTAAATTCAAAACCACAAAAATTTTTCCAGTTAATTACCACTTCATAGCTCTGTAGTGGCTGTCCTGTTTGAGACCTAATATGTCAGTGGTGGCAAAAACATCATCATTGCTATCATTTCAAGATGTATGGCATGTGAGAGAAGGCAGAAGAATGTTGAAATCAAGAGTGAAGGAAGCATAACAAATAGAACAGGGAATTTAGCACAAGGAACCTAAATTGAACAGCCTCTATCCATCCAGCCTGTAACACAGTGGCACCATCTGGAGAGGATTTACTTTTATATCTAATTTTTTTGCTGGGAATTGCTAACTGATATGTTTTGCCTGAATTTTTGGCCTCAAGTCAAAGTCAAACCAATGGAAAAGCAAAAGGATGAGAAGTTGAGCACTTGGAGTGCATTGTAATATATCATCACATCTGTGATTATTTGCATGGATTTGAATAAAGCATGTTCTTATAATTTTGCTGTAGATCCCCTCAATGGAGAGGATTATCCCCTGTCACTCCTGGATTTGGAACTCCCAATTGTCTGTCTTTGCTCTATTATGTTTGTGGTGTGCTTGCTTTTCATGTTATTTATCTTCTCCTCTATCTTGAATTTCTTCTTTCCAATTTACTTATTTCTGACATGTCTTTGAGAATACATATGGTGTTGGGCCCTGCACTTGTTAACCATTATATAAATCTTCATGAGCATGAATCACTGTATTGGAAGGCAATTTGCATGAATTACATATATTGCATGCTCCTACATAGTTAATAGTGTCCCTTTCTTCTCTTCTTGCCATAGGTTGAAATTTCAGTATTTCCATTCCAAAATGATCGTGTTTGCTTCGTCAACATCACACAGTTTAAAAAATGCAACTTGAGAAAAGTTTTTGAAAATTTAGGAGGTTCATTTTCATATTGCCAAAGGAGCAGGGAATGCCCTGACTTCCTGCTTAGGGTAACATTCCCTTTTGCATTTGCTTCGCTGTCTGGTAAGCCATCACTTGGTTTGGTATCACTACACCACACAATTATTATTGCCAGAATCAAAAAATATTCTGGCAAAATTGACCTCCATGAAAAATTTTCTCTTCATCAGTGTCGATGAAGATTTGAATCAGAATCATGCCTGGACCAAAACTGAAGAGGAATGGAAAATGAATGCACAGAGTGTCTCAAAATTATTCATCCTAAAGTAAAATTTTATTTCTCTAAAAGCAGTAGATGTAGAAAAGTGAAAGTTGGCAGTAATTTGGCTTAACTCTTTACTTTTCATTTTATATGGGTGTCAGCACTGTAGGATGCAAGATGACGACAATGATTAAGGAGAACTTGAAGTGTGTATTTTTGTATGCAAAATTGAGCAGTGTTATGCTCATACAGTGTGAGTTCAAGCAGTTGTATGGAAAAATGGAGGCTCCAACATCACAATACATTCTTTGTTGGTCCAGGCATTTAGAAAAACTGGAACAATCACTAATCTAAAGGGACAGACCACGCATGCATGCTGACGTAGTGGACAAAATTCAGGCAGCAATGACAAGTCCTGTCAATTTTGCGAAGGTTATCATGTGAAGTGAATATGCCTATTGCAATGTGTCAGTGGATTGTTTGTAAACAATTTAACACCATTCCAATTTCTTCAAAATGCCCAAACCAATGCAGATTCCTTTGTGATGTTAGAGCCCTCCTTCTTCCATACCAACGCTTGAACTCATGCTGTTATAGCCCAACAATGTTCAGTTTTGCACTAAAAATCACACACTTCACCTTCTGTTGTGTTGTTGTCACCATCCTGCTTCATAGTGCTGCCACCCATATAGAATGAAAAGTAGAGAGTTAGAGCAGATTACTGCCAACTTTCGCTTTTCTACATCTGCTGCTTTTCGAGAAAAATATTATTTTACTTTTGGATGAATAATTTTGAGACACCCTGTATATTTTTCTTCATTCACAACCCCACCTTCTTACCATTGCATTCACTAATGACATTGTCAAGATGCATTGCAAACAATTGGATAATTTTCTTGACAGCATACAAAAAAAGTCATGCAAAAAGTCAGTCAAAACATCTATAATCTTGTTTTGCTTTTACTTATGTTACTTCCAGTATATTTAGACTAATGCCTCTTGGCATTAGTAGAGGAGTTTAAAAACAAGGAAGTGTACACCATCAACAGCACTTTTCAAGGAACGTTTTAAAAATTATTTCTAATTTATATATTTTCTGATGTAAGAGAATTTCCTGTGTTAGAAACCAAAGCCAGGAAAAAATATATTCAATATCAATTGACTGGTTTCTAGAGAAAATTTGTCAGAGTTCTTTTAACATTTTAGTTTTATTTCTTTCTAAGTGAGGTGACATTTCATTTAGGCTAAAAAGAGTTTAAGTTTTTGTATGGAATAAATTTTAAAAACATTTCTCCTTAATGAAAATTAGGCTAGTTTTTGCTCATTTTATTTGTTAAATTTGACTGCTTTTTTACTTTTTAAAATGAAAATTGTGCTGGACTGGCAAAAAAAAATTGTAGACAAAAGCAATTTTGTTCACAATTGAACTGTATAATCATAATTTGTGTAATCATTGCTTGCTTTTAATTTTAACCTCTATCCAGAGAATACCAATTTAATGGTGTCATTTCGCACACCTCATCATGTGTAATAATAGTAGGCTGTGCACCCAAACATATGCTTATTTAGTTCAAGGATAGTGACAAGACCCTCCAGACGAACCAAAGAGGCGGCAGCTATGTACCTAGAGCTCATTGGCCAAGGACTTTCAGCATCTGATGATGAATTTGAAGATGATTCCATAACATTAAGTGCACTTTCTGATTTGCAAGAGACCATGTCTCGTCTTTCAGCTTCAGGTGAGATTCAAGTCCCTTTGAACTAAAGATTTTACTGCATTTTATATCATCATGAAAGTTAAAATGAGTCTTTTCATTTCCAGGTGGATCTAAACCCAAAAGGAAGGAGTCTGGCAAGTCAAAGCCAAAGAAAAGAGATAGTTCAAGTTTACCTCAAGAACTCCACCTGCGCTCTGGAGCTGTTCGTCACCTGTCTTCTTCATCTACTGAATCCCAACTGAAGAAGACGAACACAAATGAGATTCCAAGATTTGATGGAGTGAAGTCTGCAGGAAGATTGCTGCATAAGCAACATAATGCAGAAGGAAACATTGCCACTAGATTCAAGCAAAAAACAAGGAGCAATGCAAGAGGGTCATCAACATTCTTATCTGAAGGATCAAAGACAAGTTCAAGGCATGTGCATGCAAGGAGGTTTGATGATGACAGCACCAATTCCAAGAGAAAGTGGGAGAGGAGTAGTGAAGGAACAGTTTCAAAAGGCAAGTCAGAGAGGAAAATGAACAACTTTTTACTGCAGGGTAAGTCAGAGAAATCCTGCGAACCCCAAGTCAGAAAAAAAGACAAATCCAGTTCTTATCCAGGACTGAAAGACGAACCCAAGAAACAGGATGACCAAGAAGGAGCAAATGAAGTGACAATCAAAGCTTCATCTAGTTGCCAGAACAGTTCTCCTCCAATTCAAATTGTGAAGCATGTCCGTGACACTGTGAAACGGTGGCTTGACTGGCGTACACCAGAACCAAAGCAAGACAGCAGTGAGCAATCCAAAAAAGGTATGTCTTTGCAGGAATCTGATGGAAGCAGCAACAAAACATCAAAAGAACTCAAAGCAGCTATGCAAAAGAGCATTGATAACATTCTTCTGAAATCCAAACCTTCCAGTCTTTCACATCTTCCATGGCCTCCTCCTGGCACTATGAAAACTCTTTCTGTTGAAACACAGTCACAGAGAAGTCTGAAACCCTTGGGAGATACCAAGAAGCTTCTGACAAGTCACAAAGATGAAAGAGGAAAGTCATCTGCATTTTCTCCATTTGAGGAGAACAGTATCTATGCCTTCACTAATGAAATGGAAAGCCCAAACACTATGGAATCAAGAACTCGTAGCTCACACACAGCTCCTCCTCCTCCACCTCTGAGCCCACCCCATATTGATACTGCATCCCGTGTCCCCATAATTACTTCAGATGATTCCTCATCTTCATCCAAGGCGTCCCTGCCCCACAGCCCACCAATCCTCAAGAAGGAGGGAAATGTCTCGAATGAGCAGCAATTACCTGAGAAATCAAGCAAGCATTGTGGGTGAGTAGCAGTGAGTAAACATTGTGGGCAAGTGAGTAACATTGTGGCTTTAGTTCAGTTTCGCTCAAGTCTGTAGAAGGAAGTTAATAGGTCATGGTTTTTGCATATGCATACATTGATTCTATGGATGCGTAAGAGTAATTTGATTTTTTTTGAGGATATTGATGTAAAGGGTGGGCCAAAAAAAAAAAAGCTATCATTTTTGATGAGTAGGCTCTGATTGTAGGCTGCCAATTCTGACGAAATTTGGTTGGCACATAGGGTGACTCAATTAGAGTTTGTGGGCTGAGTTTCAAGTCAAAATTCCAGAAACCTAGAGATTGGCATTTAATTTACTTCTCATCACCAAAAAAGTAAGCATTCATTTTTTCTTTCAACTTTAAATTTCTAACAACTGACGAAAACAAATGGAACAGAAACAAAATGCACAAATGCCAAAAATGAAAGCACACAATTTGGTTTAGGTAGGTTCATTTCATCTGAAAAGGTGCTCAATGTGCCCTTCATTCTGTTGAACACAAGCCTCTAGTCTGGGATGCCACAGATCAATGACTCAGTCAATAAGTCTTTGAGGCAGTGCTTCCCAATCTTATATATCATCATGATGGAAGGGATGGAAGGTCATGAATTTGGTCCTCCCTTTCATTCCAGCCTCTAGTTCGTATCAATATTTTTGACAGCACATTTTGTCGTGGGGGTCATCAGAAAATAATTACAGCTTCTATCATTTTAGAGCCAGAAGGCTGATATTTGGCATAAAACCTCCAATTGTGTCACCCTATAGGCCTACCAAATTTAATAATGGCAGTCTACAATGAGACTGACAACTCACCAAAATGACAGCTTTGTTTTTTTGCCCCAACCTGTATATTCATTCATCAGCTCAGTTGTGTATACTCACAGCTGCACTGCTGGTGCAGGCAGTTTTCATCAAGTATACTCAGCAGCCACTGTAAAAGGGTTAAATTGTGTAATTTAGCTGGGACTCAAAGTGCTCACCCAATGTTATTCATACATGTTTTCTTCAGTCTTGGTTGCAGTACACTAGTCAAAGTTTAGTCCTGTACTCATCAACCAGAAAATAGTGTGTTTTGCTCAATTTTGAAGGTCTGTAAAAGTGAAGGATTTAAGGGCACTGAAAAGTTACAGTGGCAAGATCCCAAAAGGAAGACCAGGGGATTTGTTTTTATGAGTTGCTCATAGAATCTTTAGGCCTTCATTTGGTTGATGAGGGTGTTAAAGAGATCCATTGTGACACAGTGGAAATTTAAGGCCTGTGATATTAAGATATTGGAGAATTTCTTCAAAATTGAGCTTGGGGATGTACCAAGCCAAGTTGTTTCACCCTTTCTGGCAAAGTGGTTACACTGTGAAACCACCATTTCACTTTTTTTTCCAAGTCATGTCACGGTGGTCTTAAGTTGAAACCACCTATCCACCTATTGGGTAGTGGTGTCCACTTTTAGGCAAAATTTTAACTGCATCAAGAAATGAAGTATAAGCATCATTAGAGGAGTACAAAGAAGCATTGTTGATTGTTGAGTTTGAGTAATAGAAGTGGCCATTTACGAACCTTGCATCACAGTGGTTTCAGTTTGAAACCTCCTCATAACTTTTGTGTTAGTGTTGATAAATTGTGTGCTCTTATATTTTAAATAGTCTTTTATATAGGTTTTTCCAAGAATTTAATTATGACAAAAATTTAGATATGTATGCTGAAAGGGTTAATCCTCTTCTTATTCAACTCTAAGTTAGGCTGAAGTTGGAAGAGTAGCATTTCTTCTAGTAAGGTTGTCAATATGTGGAGTTGGTGAGGGCATAGTGGCTGCTACAACCATTGATTTGATCTCTTGCAGATGAGGCTAGGTGCCTCAATGGGAAAGCTCTGAGTTAGCTATTACACCTACTGGCTCTCATAGAAAATGTATATGGTGCAATTTACTGAGAGATGGTGTGTATGCTCAACATGACCCAGAGTATCTATATGGGCAGCAATGCATATTTTTTGACAGCCCTGCCAACATATTATAAGGATTCTCTTAATGCCATTTCAGTGTCAACCTTGGGCTGCCAAAGAAGGGTGAAACAAAAGCTCGTTGGCCTACCTTCCACCCAAGCTGTGGAAGAAAGGCAGAAGCTCCTGTTTATACTCCATCCGACTCTGAATTCCAAGATCCAATCCAGTATATTGAGAAGATAAGACACTCAAGTGAGGCTTGTGGAATTGCCAAAATTATTCCTCCACCTGCATTCAAGGTATGGAAAATCATGAATATATGGGTGCAGTATATACTATGCCCTGCATAAAAGGTTAAGGACTGTGGCAAGAATTTTTTGTATCTGACTTCCTTCACTAAAATATTATGGACCCCATTTATACCAATCCATCTACCTATTTATTATGTCAAATGTGCATGTTCTTAGTGATAATACACAATGAATGAATCAAGCAATGTTCAAAAGACAATTTGGCACTCAAATATACTTTTATATGGCTGACAGACCTGGAGGAGGAAAAACTTACTTACCATCCCCTTAACCCTTTCGGCATCCAGTGCAGATGCTCTTGACCTCCCCATGGTGTCCAAATGTTTTGAGAAAATTAGCTGTAAGTACTAACAACACTAAAATCACTTAAGAACTTAAACAAGCAAAAATGAATAGACAAAACTTTTACAAAATACTGCCCATTTAGCTAGGTGATGTGTAGAGTGGTAACGTATGCTGTTTTTGGATATTTATAGATTTGGTGGGCTGTTATCTAGTACAAACTCAGAATTCTGGAGACATCATCTAGTACAGGGACCCCCAGACTTAAGACCTCTGTGTACTTCTTGCCTCCAGGGTGCATATGTAGTGTACCACCACTTGTCACACATGCAAATCCCACAGAGTACATAAGACTAGCACTATATTGTGCAATTTAAAAATAATAAGTATGTTTAGAAATCTTATGCGTACCCCCAGTGGTACATGTACTGTGTTTGGGAACCATTAATCTAGTATGTTAATTGTTTTGAGCACTTCCTGTGGGATTCTGATCATCAACATAACTCATCACTCCCTCAGAGGACTGATCACTAACAACATCAAACTGTCCTCCAGCAACATTACTAATAACACTCTCACTGTGTGGCATGTTAGAAACTGAACCAATCTCAAGCATATCTTAAATTTTCTCGCTCTCAGGATGCCATGCTTGCCACTTCCAGGCATAACAAAAAATAAATGCTATGATAATATTAGGAAGGAAATAACATTTAACCACATCCTAAAGCATAGGCAGTTCAAAAACAAAAAGTTTTCCACCAATAGATTTAGCAATGAATAGATTTAAATGAATAGATTTAAATGAATAGATTTAGATGAATAGATTTAGATGAATAGATTTACCAATAGATTTAAAGTGTGGATTGTAAATCCACACTTCAACGAGAGAAAAAAATTAGACGTTAGAACAAGTAACTCAAGGTAATGCGGGCAAGCAGGCAGTTGGATGACGAGTACGTACTCAGGATGATGCCAAATGGGTTAAGGCATTTTCTTTCNCTCAAAAAGTACAAGGGCAATTATTCTTGATGAAGCCATTACATTACTGAAAATAATTTCTGCTCTCTATAACCTATTGTAGCATTTCTAAGATGGTCCCTAACTCATTTTGCTTGATATAAATTTGATCAAATTGGGAGTGTCCTTTATAGGAAAGCTATACATAAGTCCTGGATGCTGCAAGTGTAAAAACAAAATTTTATTTTTATTTTTATAGCCTGACTGTCGTGTTAATGATGACATGCGGTTCACTGCCTACAAACAGTATGTGCACAAAATGTTTTCAAGATGGGGGCCAAATGTTAAGAATTTGGAAGCTATCAGGAAATCCTTGGAGAATAGTGACATGACTCTGTTACACAGCCCAGTGGTGAGTCCCTATCTCATTTAATGTATTGTATGTTATTATCTGGACTACATCTGATCATTTTCTTGTCAGCTTGGAGGTGTGGAGATTGACCTTGTGAAGCTGTATAAAACAGTTCAAAGCCTTGGAGGGTTGAAGCAAGTCATTGAAAGGCAGAAATGGACAAAGGTGGCTGAGATGATGCAGATACCAAAAACTGTCCAGGACAGAGTAACCAAACTGGATGACATTTATTGCAAGTACCTCTTGCCCTATGAGACCCTTTCTGAAGGTAAGTTGATGGATGCTGTTGATTCATTGGTGTCCAAATCTGAGAGGTCTTTGACTCTTTACCATGGTGATAACTTTCTCAGGAGAACGAGAGGAACTGTTATGTCAGGTGGAAAAAGAGCATGAGGATGCTGAAGCATCTGGAAAGAGTGAGAGTACCAGCAGTTCAGAAGAGGAAGTGGATGACTCAGCCAATGAATGCGTTGTGAAGGTAAGCAAGACTTAACCCTTTCCATAGTGTCACCTAAATAGGCACATTTTCAAAGGAATTGAAAGTATGTAGCAGCATGTGCAGCAAAGTTTTTTGAGGGAGGACAGAGTCCTCAAGTCCAATTTATTATTATGATTATTTTCATTTGAATTTGCCATGGCAGTGAGTTAACACTTAAAATTGTATCTAAATGTGGTATTCAAGCCATTGTTCATGTCATGTAAGCTAATGTATCACGTGCCCTTGTGCAGGGACGAAGCATTTCACTGAGCCAGTTTTTTCGGACGGCTCGGAATCTGAATCTGATGTTCAAGACTGAGGAAATGCATACTAATGACATCGAAGAACTCTACTGGAAGATAGTGAGAGAGAGGAATGAGCATGTTTGTGTGAGCTCTGGAAGCATTGATTGTGGTGCTTGGGGTTATGGATTCCCTGCTCATAAGAACAGTCCCTTCTCAAAACATCCATGGAATCTGAAAGTCCTTACCAACAACTCAGGATCCCTGCTTCGATGTCTAGGCCCAATGATTGGTAAGTGTATTATGTAGATGTACTAATAAGCTGGTGTGCCAGGAGAACTGATGTTTTCTTGACAGTTGTAATGAACAGTATTTTTCTGATTTTCAGGTGTTACAATTCCCACATTGCACATGGGTATGCTGTACTCCACCTGCTGCTGGTACCGTGATCCTCACTGTCTCCCTTGGATAGATTATCTTCACACTGGAGCCCCAAAAGTCTGGTATACAGTCCCATCATCTCAAGAGAAGAAATTCCATGAGGTCATGATGGATCTGGTCCCAGATTTCTGTAAGGATGCCCCCATCTGGCTTCCTTCTGATACTGCCATGGTTAGTGCTCCTTCACTCATGAGAATGATGAAGACAGGCAGCCTTCAAGCTGCTAATATGTTACTTCTTTTTTTTTAGGTCCCCCCTTCAGTGCTGATAGAAAAGGGAATTTCATTGTTTAGAACCATCCAGAAACCAGGAGAGTTTGTGGTTCACTTCCCACGAACTTTTACTTCCTCCATTTGCACTGGCTACTCTCTTGCAGAGAGTGTTTATTTTTCCCTACCAGATTGGTTGGACTTAGCTGAGAAAGCATTCAAGGTAAATTAAATTGTCATTAAATCTGTTTCTAATGTGCTGATTAGATCTTGGCTGAGTACTTTACCTAGTCTTTGTCATTGCAGGATTTAGAGAGCAGCTGTGAGCCAAGCATGTTTTCAATGGATCAGCTAATGCTGAGCATTGCTGATGATAATAAAGTCTCTCTCAGAGTCCTGGAAAAGGTACCAGAAATGTCATTGGCACTCTATAAACCTGCAACTATCCATTCGATCTTCTTACACCTTGTATTTTTTTCAGGTTCATGGGATGTTAGGTTGTGTAATGAGGGAGGAGTTAGACAGAAGGAAGAAGCTGGAAGGATTCCCAATCAGGGAATACTCTAAGATAGATAAAAAGATGGACCCCAAGGGAAAAAAGAAGCATTCATCTGAAACAGAGGAAGAAGAGTGCTCTATTTGCTGCAAGAGGCTTCATTTGTCCATGGCAAGCCATTCTTGAGCATACCTTGGCGAATATTACTAGAGTAGACACTGAAAGTCTCAAGATGACATGAATGCTGGAATAACCTCTTTCAGGTGGAAATCTGTGAGGAAGATGCAGATGAGGAGGAGGAGATGACTTCCTACTGTTTGCTCCATGCCTACAATGCTCTTGCAGCTCAACCAACATTGGCAAGCAAGGCCAAGTTTTATTACCTTCTGTCTGAAGTAAGTGTCCAATCTTCCTCTAGCGTTTCTTATTTCATTTTATTTCCCTGTGGTAGTAAAGTCTGCTTGGCAGACAATTCTCACTGTGAACTCTGAAATGACACTAAAAAATAGGCTTGTTTCTCCAGGAGGAGTTGAAGGAAGCAGTGGAGAAACTTGAACAGCGCATATCAAGTCTTCAGGAGCGAAAGAAGAAAAGTGTACAAATAAGGAAAGAGAAGCATAGTTGAATTATTTCTCATTGTGGCATTTTGTTATAATTATTCCTTATCCTGAAGGTTTTGGCTTTAGAAATTAGTTCATCTGGGTTTGTATGATTTTTACCTGTCTACAGTCACAACTCTTGCCAACTAGGGTAAATGAGGCAAATTCCAACCCCCTTAAGTTTTTACACCTAAATCTGTCTCTCACCTATGTTTGGAACTTGATGGTTTTGGAACTTGCACTACTCAAAACGAAAATGCACATGCTGTCCATTCATGTTTTGAGTCCAGACATTGGTGTAATTTGGTTGAAAAAGGCAGATTGGATTTCTCATTATGGCAGGCTTCATGGCAAGGTTGGAACTTGTCTCACTTGTCCTGCCACTGTCCAGCCTTCAAAAAAAGAAAAAAGGTACATTATAGCATTTGAGCCATATCTCTGATTGTCCTGAGTTTCCTGTCATACAGGACTATTGGGAGTTGAGTGTTGGTTTTTTTAGGGTGAAGCCAGGGACTAGGCCATCAGAGGTGCAAGCAAAGCAGACCTAGCCACAATGTAGGATGATGCACATGCCCTGTCTACACTTTCATCTGATGATTGGTATTGCTACAGTTTTCATTTAGTTTTCATTGCAGTTGATTTATTAGCACAATGAGCAGAGGCCACAATACTTGGGCCTGCTGTACTTGTGTGATGATGAAGTGTATCCCAAGTCCAAATCAATAAGAGCTTGTTTGATCACATAGTATGGACAGAATCAGTGGTCATTAAAGAATGCCTTTAATCCAAAGTGCTCTTTGGATAGCCATAACCAATGGAAGTCTTAATCTTTGCATTTTATTATGAATTCAGTCAAACTCTATGGGTCAATGGCATCTGCCAAAGATTTGTCTGCTAATCAAAAGTATCAAACATCTTGATTCACAATGTCACTATGTGGATTCATGATATCATCGCCATCATTTTGCAATAATTGTGTAGACAGGGCAATTGGCTATGGCTACAGTTTTGGATGGACATGTTTCACTGTATATTGAAGACTTGTTTCACCAGCTTTATTGTATGTATTATGAAGTTATGATTTGATCTTGTACACTGTGCTGACATGCTCTCATTGACATCAAGAATATTAAGTTGCCAGGTAGCTTATTGTATGGATATGCAACTGGAGGTATGTTGGTGTCTTCTCATTTTTTATTGCACTTCAATGGATAATTATGGTGATGCTGCTCAGGTGACCCCATTCAAAGTAGAAATTGTGGCTTTCAAAAAAGCCTACCTTCTTGTAATCAGTCTCTTTTTAGGAAGCCCAGTCTTCCTGCATCTGAAATTGTGATATTATTTTTATGCTGTACTGGGTGTTTTTATTTGATTGTCATATGAAAAATATGAACTGCAATTGTGGTCTGCTGTTTCATTTAAGCTATGTGAAAGGTGAAATTGGGGTGGGAGGATGACATCTTCCCGGAATAACTGCCTCCAATACCCCATGTTACTGTCTTCAGAATGTAGAATTGTAATGTCTACTTGCCATGCTAACAAAAGTGTAACATTAATAAAAAGGCTGTTGCACAAAACTGGATAGGAATGAAAATCAAATGAGAGCCTTTGCATTATGTGATATTGATGTTGTCCTTCTTGAAGTAGGTATTTTAACAAAATACTTGGACACCATGTGTCCCATATGGCCATTCCAAGGATTCATCTTCCTTTTCATCCTATTTATTGGGATGACTGCACTTTCTGGGTGTCGAGTCTCTGGTCAGGATGCTTGGAAGGGGTCCTTTGATCCACCTGCTGTGCAACAGTTACCAGAGGGGAATACAATTGATGTAACCTTTGTAGCAGACTCTCCTATACAAGGTAGACCTCAATATACAACAGTGTCGATTTTGTCCCAGAACCGGGAAATTGCCATTGTTCATCCTGAACTGATTGAGCTGAGTCTGTCAGAGCCTGTACAAAACATCTCATTCAAGCTAGAGGCCCTCTTCTTAGGGTACACCACTGTGGAGCTGATAGTCTCTGATGCCAAAGAAGGCAATGTCAGTAAAACAGAACCCCTCAGTGTTGAAGTTATTCGAAAGCATAGTGTATTGGATCGTGTCTTTATCTACTCAATCATCGGACTTCTGTCCCTCGCTTACATCAATATGGGCTGTGCGCTTGACTTGCAAGTCATCAAGCATACACTACGGCATCCCATAGGTCCAGTTGTGGGTCTGATAGCCCAGTACATCTACATGCCATTGGTTAGCATAATTTCTGGATTGATTTCTTTTTAACTTAGAAGAGAAAATATTTTACGTGAATTTCTCATACAATAGATGGCGTACTTGCTGGCAACTACAGTCCTGGATCTTCCTGCATCAAAAATAGCCCTCTTTGTCACAGGCGTTTGCCCTGGAGGTGGAGCTTCCAACATGTGGACAATCCTCCTTGGTGGAAACATCAATCTAAGCATCACACTGACTTTTCTTGCAACTCTTTTTGCTTTTGGTAGGACACTTCTATCCAAGCCTCAGATTTTTATTTTAAAATGTTCATTGGTTAAGCCAAAATATGGATCAAGTCATTTTTTGATAGGGTTTCCTATATGAAAAATTCAGTGTAACTATGGGAAGTTGTAGAGTGAAGTTTGACATTGGTTGATGAAGATCAATCACAGGCAAAGAGCTTCACAGGAGTTTTTCAACAGTTAAACCTTTGAACATATCAAATATGAGTTTTGAAGGTGAGAATGAAGATGGTCAGCCAGAAAAGGATTGGTGACATAAGTGACTAGTTTAATGCTTACTAGTTTTGCTAGTGGCTCCCTGCCTTCTCTCTTGGAGGAGATAAATTCCTTTTCTCCAGAAGACTGAGTGCAGGATGATCCTGTCTTGACCTTACTTGTTCTGTCTATTTTTCAGTGGCCATGCCAGGCTGGCTCTTCACCCTGGGGAGTAGTATTTTCAAAGAAGGAGATTTAGTCATTCCATATGAGAATATAGCAACCTTGGCATTGGGACTCATCATTCCTGTGTCCATTGGTGTTGGAATTCGGTACAAGTTCCCTGGCTGTGCACACTTCATGGTTCGCATCATCAAGCCTGCCTTTGTACTTCTCATCATCTACATTGTGATCTTTGGGATTTACACCAACCTATACATTCTCTACCTTATATCCTTTGAGGTTTGCCTTTTTTTATTATCTCATTGATTTAATGTATATATACTACTGTTACTTAATGAGCTTGATCAGTCTCCAATGGCATTTGTTTATTCCAGACTGTGGTTTGTGTGATAGTGCTAATATGGTCAGGGTTCCTGGTTGGAGCTCTCTTGGCCTTTATATTCCGCTTTCCTTTGGCTGACATCATTGCCATTGGTCTTGAAACTGGAATTCAGAATACTGGGGTGGGGATTGTGCTCCTTCGCTTCTCACTTCCACAGCCAGAGGCTGACCTCAGCTTAGGTGAGTCCCTTCCACTTTGTGTGCTGCTTGGTTCATTAGATCATTTGCCCATTTTTATTTTGTCTTTCAGTGTTTCCCATCTTGGCAGATATTGTCACACCACTCCCACCCTTGGTCTTCTTGATATCTCTCAAATGTGTCGTGAAAAGTATTCATATTCCTCCTTCACGCACTGCCTCTTTCGTGTCTGAAGAATCTGAGATGGAGAAGCAAGTTCGACGCCTCTCTGCTGCATCTACCTTAGAAGACACACCTCTGCTGGAAGCCAAGGTCACTAAGAAGTCTTACACCTGAATATCTAACCAATCATCTCTCCTCTGCTGTGCTTTTATTTGTTGTCAGAACCTTGAATGATCCTTTGTTTTTAACGAAAGGGTATTACAATGATCTCAATTTTATTTACATCATGCTCTGGTTGTCTGCCTCCAGGTGTATAGCTTAGTTATAATTTCATGCATTGAGATATGGTGGCAACTGCAATGAACTTCAATACCAAGGAGCCATAATCTGCTGTTTTAAATTTCATCATTGAACCTACCACTCAGCAACTTTGCCTCTGGACAAACGAGGTGGTTGGCTTGATCACGACTGTTCTGAGTCTTTCTATTGGACACTAATGTATGGCAAATTTTGTTAAATCAAAAGGGACTAAAGCAACTTCAACATAACCCACTACATAAAAAATTAGTCATTTTAAGATAGCAGATTTTGACTCTTAGGTATCATTATTGGGAATCAATATGTTTTGATGGGAGTGCCATGAGTTTCTACCATACATCCTAATGCTGTCAATTTGTGCTGTGCATCTGGGATAATCACAATTGCAGCTTGCAGGTAAACAGGTTCCGTAATGAGCATGAGTAGTGTGCCAAATTTATTGTCAGCAACCTGGGATGAGTCTGTTCTTCACTCATGCATGACATGTTTTGTGCTTGTGATGAAGAAATGCATCCTCCTGTGCAACTCCATAATTTTTTTTTATTATTTTTGGAAAATGCAAAAAAGAAACTATTGCAAGGAACGTATACCTTCTTTGTATTAAATGTTCTCAGGTCTCGAAAACTGGACAAAACCTAAATTTAGCATAGCTTCCCACTGCAACAATATATACATCCAATAGTAAACCAGCAATAGCAAGGGAAAAAAAAGATAGAACAACCTTCTGAATTATTTTTTCAAGTGATTCTGGACCCTGAAGACGACATGTTATGGAATGCTTAGCTTCGCACTGGAACAACAAAATGACCGGCTCTCCATGCGAGAGCATGGGACCCTGAATGATGGGAAAAGCAACCAGTTTAAACACATTCTCCAAGGAACTGACTAGTAGAACCCATTTGATATGAAGGAGGTGGAAAAGAGAAAGGGGAATGTATGCTCAATCTGAACAAGAAAAAAGAAGGGAAGGCATGACACTGGAAGAATGAAGACAAAACAACCGATTGGAATGCATGCGGAAATTGGATACCGTAGCACACTTGACAAAAATAATAGCAAGAGTGAATGCAGCACACTCTGTTTCTTCTTGGAAGGAAAATCGGGGGAACTAAGGCGAGAAAGATACAAAAATCCTCTCACAAGGTGCAATCTCAAATCCAACTCACAGTGGCAAAGGCGAACAGGAAAAAGAGCAAAATGATGATATAGGTAGGCACAACCCAAAATCTGTACAGAATATCTGATCACGTCTTAGTCACTGCTATTCACTTTACACACTGGAATGTACTGAGTATGGTACTTTGACTATGTGAGCAATCGAAAGACGGAAACTGTGAAGGGACAAACTGGGAAATTCCAATTAGTGAATGCCATCCGTGCATCAAAATCCGCACTCGAGTGGGAAATCTCCCCTAAGCGTTGCACATCATCCATACATTTCGGGAGACGAAAAGGGAGAAAGTCGAACAATAAATTACAAATAGAAAAAAGAATTTCCGATAATAATTTAGGTCATGATGTTTCGTTCCTACGGGCGCTTACTCTCTGAGGCAGTAGAAATCGTTGTGAGATCAATGGAATGTCATGTGAGGGCGAAAATGTAGGGAGAATGTGAGAGAAAGAGAGGATGATGCTAGCTTTGGCCTTGGACGCCCAAAAGCTTAGCAACATCATCAGGGGATTTCTTGCTCAACATCGTGTCAATGAGCTTGGGATCCTGAATGCCGAGCAAGTTCCCGATGAGATCCGATGTTCCACATCCCCCTACGTCCGGATTCAAGCGATTGATTTTCTCCATCAAATTCTCCCTCTTCTTCAGGTCCACACTGGGCTTGGGAGTTGAGATTTTGAGATCCACGTCCTCCTGCTTGTGTTTCTCCATGTGAAGCTGGAAGGTGGTCTTAAGCGTGAATTGCACATCACAGAGAGCGCAGGTAAAAGGTTTCTCGCCGGCATGCAGCTTCATATGGCAGGCGAGATCTTCCATGCACGGCAGTCGCTTGAGACAGAGAACACACGTGAGGCCCAACTTCCCTTCCGCTTCGTCCCCGTTTCCTTCGTCTTCCAGGAAATCCCCGTCTTCTATGCTCTCTGTCTCTTCTCCATCTGCCAATGCTTGGTACTCGTCGTGATGTAGCTCCTGAAGATGTTGAAGCCCGGAATGCCGATCTGGCAACTTCTCGTCGCACATGTGACACCTGAAGTCGGCCGTTACGTTCAGGGATTTCATCGTGGCGTCATTGTTGTTGTTGCTGACGATGCTGCCGTCGTGAGCGCCGCCCAGGTTGAGATGCTTCAGAGCTTGATGCTTCTTCAGGTTACTTGGGGTTGAGAACGTAGAACTAGGACACAGATGACATTTGTAGGGTCTTTCAGGAACATTGCGCATCGTGTATGGGGATTCCCCGCTGTTCCCATGCTTCCTCAGCAGATGACGATCACAGTTCGATTTAGTCGTGAACCAGAGCGGGCATTGGGAGCATTTATATGGCTTTTGGCCCGTGTGGGTGAGGATGTGTCGACGGAGGGAGCTGGTCCAGGGGAATTTCCGAAGGCAGAACGGGCACGAGACCTTGTGAGGTGCACTGGAGTACGCACTCTTCCTCTTCTCCGTCGTGGATTCTTTACTCGATGGGCTGTCGTCGCTGGCCGAATTATCACTCCCACTGCAATGTCCGTCTTCTTCTTCGTCCTGCTGCTTGAAGAACTGCTGGAAACTGTGCGTGTTTGCCTGATCCAGAAGTTTGCTTACACTCGCCAAGTCCACTCCTGTCTCTGTCTCGTCTTCTTTCGTACTCTCCTTCCTCTTCCGGTGACGTGGACTCGTTTCCCCGTGCTCCGAATTCGACGACATGGACCTGGACCTGGTTTCGTCGATGATCAACTCCTCCGTCTCGGATTCCTCCGCTTCTTTCTTTACTTCCAAATCTGGCGGAGGTCGTTTCGATTTCAGCTGTTCGGTTATCGCCTTCCGTACCTTATCTGAAATGGGTTTCGGAGTTTCAGACTGGGGATTCGTGTCTCCTTTGTTATTTTTGCTACTGTGGTTATGGCTGTTGCTGTTGCTGCTGCTGATACTTTTGTTGCTGTTTTGTGGGGGGGTTTCCGTTTTGCCGACCGAAGGTTGATTCTGAAGCAAAGACGGTTGGATGACCGGCGCAGAGAGTCCCGGATACCGTCGCCCTCCCCGGGGTTTCTGGCACCAGAATTGGGGGTGTTGTTGCTTGATGTGACGTTCCATGTTAGAACGAAGCGTGAATCGAGCTGCACAATGTTCGCAGGCATAGGGGCGCTCCGTTCTGTATCGTCTCTGCTTCTGTTTCTTCATGAGGACGCCGTTCTTGATGACGAGTTTCATGGTGGAGTCGGGAGGAGCGCCTTGAGGAGTCACCACTTCACCTTTCCGATCCCCGGAGTGGCTGTTTTTCTTCTTTGCCTGCTCCACGACGACGGCGACGGGAACTTCTTGCTTCTCCCCTCGTCCCTCGGCTCCATGATTCCCGGACATCCACGCCAAGGCGTAGTCATTCCACGTCGTTCCGCTGCTCGATGTCGGCGTCACGAAGCTCTGTTGGACCTTCTCGTAATAGGACTTGAGCTCTTCCATGAAGGCGGTCGGATTTTCATAGGGGTTCGTGGCAGGGACGAAGAACGGGAAAGGTGACCTTCCGGCCGTGGGGAACGGGGCTCCGAAGTAGAACGGCATGGTAGGCGTAGCAAACAAGGCGTTCATGTTCGGATAGGCTGTTTCCAATTTTGTTGGGAAAAATCCGGATGCAGGGAAATGAGGGGCAGTAGGAGGATCGAAAGCGGACGGAGTGTTCGGAGCGGATACATCAGCATCCGATCCGGATCCGAATTCAGATGAATGCTCTGCAGGATGTTGGTCTTGTCCCTCCGGTTCCTTTCTAGATAAATCGCATGGAATCTCTTCCTCCTTGCCTTCAGACGGGGATTTCTTGCTCAGATCCAAGGGATTATTGCTGAGCTCACACTCAGCGGTGTCGTCTTTGATCCCCGATTGCGAGAGGTTAATGAGGGCCTCAACTGTGGACAGATCCGTCTCGGAGCCGCTCAAACGACTCAGATCGGTGGAATCGTCAGAATCGCAATCCACAACGGGTTCCCCGGAGCATTTCATCCGCTCCATTCGAGCGAGCTCGTCTTCGTTCTCTTCCACCAAGGTTGTTTCCCTGTCGGTGGACGCTTGAGCGTGAACTTTTCGTGCATGCAGACTCACTTTATGCCTGGTGGAGAAGTTGGCATTGCACAGCTTGCATCGGTAGGGCAGAATAATGGCATCGCTGTGCATCGCTTTCAAGTGCGCCCTCAACGCCTTCGAATATTTGAGGTCTGCGCCGCAAATGCTGCAGATCACCTCTCCGTAGGGAGATTCACAATTGGACGGGAGCTCCGTGTCCATTTGATGAGTAGTGATGGCGTTGCGGATCTCATCGCGCGATTTCTTCCCATGCCGATTTCGCAAATGTCTCTCGCAATTCGCCTTCGTCGTGAAGGCGTATTGACAGAGCCTGCATTCGAAAGGACGCTCCCCATTATGCGTTCGCATGTGACGAATCAACGTGCTCTTGTCGGTGCTTGTGTACGTGCACATGTTACACCGATACGGTGCCAGGTTCAAATGCATTCGATTGTGACCTTTCAGAGCTCGAAGGTTCGGAAATACCATGGAACATAAGCGGCATGGGAACTCCCCTTTGAGTTTCATCTCTCGGATCTCCAAGCTGAGGTCTTCGGATTCTTCGGCTGATGTTTCCACGGGCGTCTTTGGAGGCGTGTTCACCGACTCCAGACTGGGCTCCGGAGATCCCGGTGACACGTACAAAGGCTTGTATAAGTCTTTCAACTTTGACGGGATTTCATCTCGGCTCTTCGACGATGACGACCGGCTACGGAGATCCAAAATGTTAAAGAATTCATCATCGTCGTCGTCATCCTCTTCTTCATCCTCCTCGTCTTCCTTCTTGTTCTCATGGGTGGACGAATGAAGTTTTAAGGCACTGGAACTTGGAAAAGCACGCTTGCAGGTATCACATTGAAATCTCTGGTAGGCACTGCTAGGACTGCTAGGGTCGTGGGACTTGAAGGGGTTCTCCTGTAGCAAGCTATTGCTCTCGTGAGATCTGTCTTTAAGGCAACGATGGTTCTTCAAAGTATCATCACAGGAACTTCTCTCATCAGGGTGACAACTCGTATCTGATGCATAGCTAGAGCCACAGTCCAAGTCCTTGTAGGACTCGTCTTCATCATCTGCAGCACCACTGTTCGTGGACGGATGGGAATAAAGACAAGGCTTTTTTGCCGGGACGGGTTCATCACTGATCGGTGAACGTTTCCTTTCCTCTTCTGTGGTCCCATGGGCAGACTTCACGTGCCTGCTCAAGTTCCCCTTGGACGTGAAACCACAAGAGCATTGTCCACAAGGATAAGGCAGCTCACCGCTATGAGAATGCATATGTCTGTCTAAGGCCGTCAGGTTTCCAAAGCTTTTCCGACAGAGGCAGCAGTCGAAAGGTTCCTCCGATTCTGTCTCCTCTTTCACTTTGTGGGCCTGAATGTGGCTGATAAGCAGCTGAAGATCATCTTGCGACTCCTTACAAACCGGACATTCAAAAGGACCTTCTGGCTCCTTCCGATAACCCACGGAACCTCCAGGCATGGGCACCTGATCAGGGTGGTGTCGAAAATTTTCTCCCAATGACAGAAATAAATGCATCTCAAGATCCTCCAATTTACATGAATTCCTGAGCGGACGAACCTTTTTCTTCCTCATGTCTTCAGGCGAGAGCTCTGGAGGTGAATGTGGCCAGGGATACTGCCTCGCTGGTCGCAAGAGTTCTGCGGGAATCCAAAACGAGGACGTCAGTTCAAACTTCAAATGCACATTTCATCGGTGGTCATGTAAAAATCAGCTGGCATTAACGACATGCAATCAGTTTTTTCTACCTCAATAATTCATGCCACGTTCCATCGAAGGTTATAAAATTATCACCGTTTGAAAGCAAACGACAAAAACAAGCGGAAAAGAACAGCGACATTTTCATCACCATCTACATTCCTCACACGGCAGACCCACGATTACCACCTTTCCATCAATTCCACACCTGATCGTGGGATTGCGTCTGAAACGTATCAGTATTATTCCGAGAAAGTATCGGGGGGCCACGTCGTTTTCACATCACGTCGCAGCAGACTAAAATGGGGGCAGAAGAGAGAAAATCCAAGGCCCCGGATGGGGTGAGAGGTTACTAGAGAGGATTTTTCCCTTTGCTCGCTGTATCAAAGGTAAGCCATATAAAAGCTACGTAGATGAACCATTACACGTCTATAAATATCAGCAGTTATACGTGAAAGGAAACACGTCCTCCGATGACAAGCTCACCGAAATAGCACCATGTTAAAACGATCCCTGGTTATAAGTCCCTATCTCTTCTCCCCTTCTCTCGTTCACCAACAGAAAGCACTAAGAGGAGGAGGAGGAACTTTTGAGTCGGTTCGACTGGGCTCGCAAGATAATGGGAAGAGAAGGTCCTGATAACGCTGCTGCCATCCCCCCATCCCTCCGCCGGATGATAAAAGCGGCTAGCATTACGACTTGCGAGACGTAGATAAAAATGAAGCTACCCCCAACACATGCTCCCTACCTGTCGAGTTCCGTCCCACAATGAAAATTTTAATAAGCTCATTCGCTAATGATTTCAACTGCCTACTCTATCAGAGATGTTCAACATTGCCAAATTCCCAGGAAACCAGGACCTGACTGACCCTCGTCTGGTCTGAAAATCTGTGTACAATCATTCAACCCTGTGATCAATGGGAAGGGGGGCAGGGAGGCCGGAGGTGAAAGAAAAGACAGACTGACAGACAGACAGGATGCTGGTCTTTGAGAAGAGATCCTGCCTGGGGCAGTTTCTCAGAACTCCTGGCTCTGGGAGTCTGTCTATATCATCTGTAATAGGGGAGAGGAGGAGAGAGAGGGTCTCCCTCCCCTTGTTTGAGGTTATCGGAGGTCTCAGAGTCCCAGGCTCCTAGATAATAAACCCATCCACCCTTTTCCGCCCCTCTCTTCTCCTGTTCCTTCCCACTTGGGTCCCTTATCAGACAAACACTGGCACAGCTCTTCCTTTCATCTCTTCGCGGACCCTCAAGCTGGAAATGTCGGTCACTCCACGACCACAGGCATGAATACTTTTCGCCTCAACAATTAGGTGGGAAACGAACAACGTCCCGATGCGTTACTCAATTTCGCAGGAGAACTTGGAAGAAGCCTCCAGGCGAGGTCATACCAACATGCCTCGAATCCATATACTCACGTCACTCGTTCCCAGGACGGTGTAAAACCAAGTACACAAATAATCTACGAAGCTGAAGCATGCTGTCATTAGGCGTCTCAAAACTTCATGGGCTCATTACCACTCGCATATATTTTCACTTTCCCTCTCATAGGTCTATGGATAGGACAGAGAGGGGAGAAAAAAAGCCTTGGAGGCTGCAAGGATGCAAGCAAGGCAGTTAAGTGTCTTCATAAGATGACGATGATGATGCTTGAGAATAGAAGCAAGTCATGGACGCGAAATAGTGGAGAGAGGCAGAGAGAAGGGAATTTCGCATTCAGTCCGCGCTCAGATGACAAAAAAAGGAAAGAAGGGAAGGCGGATTGTGATGTGATGAAGCAAGCACCCGAGAGACCATGACATCTCCCGTCATTCCTGACTTCCTCAAATTTGAGACGGATTTCCCGTTTCGAGTCATCCTAGAACTACCACGGGGAAGAAGGAAATAGAGACTTTATAATATATATGGAAGAGAAATATAAGCTCACCTAGTGGGAGGTTGGCAGGAAACAGGGCCCCTTTGCTGGTTGCTGTCGCCATGACTTCCTGCATCTTCTCGTTCTCGGGAACCAAGATATTATCAGCCCTGGGGGACGGAGGGGGGGAAAAAGAGAAAAAAGAAAAGCATATATGAGATCGGTGAGATGAACCTTGTTAAGGAAATGAAGAAGCGCCAATTAAATGAGCAGAAGGCTAACTGTCATCTTGAACCGGAAGTGGATTCTCCCTCATGCATCATCAAGGCGAGTCTATCACATGCATAGAGCCCTAACCGTCCAATGAACTCCTTCCCCCTCCCCCCAAACATGGAACAGTTATCAAAAATTTCTCACGTTTTAAGACACAGAAGCTAGCTATTTTTGGGAAAGTGGAGCAGGGAATTACATCCCCAGGGTATCCCCCAGGCCCCTCCTGGTGTTCGCAATTAAGCTTCATCAAGTTTTCTGGAATACGGATTGCGTCGTACGCCTTTCTTTCCGAAAAAAAAAGACAGGGCTGCGAAATCCCCTTCGGGCTCGTGAGATACTAGCATACGAACGCACGCACACTGTTCTGGTGTACGTAGGCAAAAGACATGTACAGTCGATGCGCATTCTGGGGCTCCGTTAGTCGAAGTCTCCGAGGCCATGTTGGGCCGTGGCCATAGATAGACCAATGGGGACAGATTCTGTCGTTCGGTGGCATCTGACCAAGTCAGCGGGGAACCGTAAAGCCAATCATGTGTAAGGGAATTCCCTACATCCCCTCAGCCGTATATCCATGCCTCTTCATCTCGTGGCTTTGCCATGAACCGCACACGCATACTCCGAGATCTCTTTTTTTTTGTCATCATGATCTCCCTCACGACCCCGACTGGAAACCACACTATGGTCTGAATAGGAGACCTTCACTGATCACATTCCATTATCTTCTCCAGATCTCGCAGGCAGCCCTAAGACCGTCTACCTGGCCCGAGCCGCGAAACGGTCTCCATCTGAGGGGATTAAAAGTGACATTGTTGTCGATTGGTGGCCTGTCGGGAGAACGCGGAAAAACTAGGCTCTCTCACTGTCAAGGCTTTCTCAGCTTCCCCGACAGGCAAATCCATCGGGATAGGCGACCATATTCCGTTCCATAATTATGTGGGGGTGACAATAATCTGGAGCACACGCTAAACTTTTTTCCAAAAAAAATATCACGAGCAATACCATTTCGCCTCGATCGCAGACGAGTCACTTTTCGGTCACGCAGGGGAGAGGAGAGGCGATTGTCTCTCCATTACAAAGGGATCAAAGACAGGAAGAGGCGGTTATGATCGCATGCGGCACGAGACTTGTTTCATCCAGTGTTAGCCATGTGAAACAACACATCCCAGGGATCTTCCTTTCGTTTCTCCATCTAGCAAGGACCACCAGGAGAAAAGGATAACAAGAGAGAAAGAATATTCTATACCCCCGGCTAGTAGGGTTTCTCGGATTGTTTTCAAGGACTCTGGAGCCTGGGCTACCCAAATATAACGGTAAACCCCCCTTTCTCAACGTAGAACCTAGATGAAGCCCAAACCCACGACCTCCTTAGGGCTCGGGGCTGCCATTGTTTTCTGCGCCAAATTTACTCCACCAATAATAATTGACGACCGTTCCGAAACCTCTTAACGCCATAATAACTATCGATTATGGCGTGACGATGACGCCTCTCGACTCAGAATGGAAGGGCTATACCTAGCTAGAACCTAAGGCTGAGGTGCCGACACGTGACATTCAGATGAACATCGCGGGAAACGTATCACGTAACCCACAACAGGGGCCGGAGCTGACCTTGTTTTCGGCCGGGATGAGATGAGATGACCACGGATAACTCATCGGCACTGAAGAGGAGTCATCGCACGAGACGTACGGAATGACTATGAGTCACTAGCGGAGACGTGAGCCACGCGCAGAGCCACTCTCTCTCGCTTACAGACACGGATCCGGCCGGGAGTGAATCTTCTACTCGACTAAGAATTGACACAAGAAGGGACGTGGATAGAAGAGGACGATCGGCTGCTGGCTGCTGCAGCCTGCCCCTTCCCCTTCCTCCCTTCCCCTCCCCCCTCCCTCTTTCCATTCTTTCTCCTCCTCCGCCTCCTCCTTACTCCCGAGTTTTATAATGTATATGCTAGGGATTGGTTGCACCGCAGCCTATACTTGAGGGGCATTTAACTATAAATATAGCTTGTTTGTGTTTCAGTTACTTGGGTTCATTTCCTTGCGCAGCACGAGTAGCTGAACTCCGTGTCAAGGAATGGCTTACCTAACATTGCGGAACTAGATCATGTACTGCTTCTCCTTTCTTCAAAATTTCATTCACTCTTTGTACTCGGTCTTCTTTTCCCTCTGCGGTTTGTCCTTCTTTGACAAATATTGATCAGTGCCCCTGGCACTCATAAATGCCAGCTCACATTCAGAATCCTTCGTAAGAGCTGAAAATGAAATATAAAAGCGCTTTCCTAGTGGCAACTCAGGTTTCTTTCTTTCGCCCTCATAGTCATTCGACGCAAGCATACACTACCATGACGAAGCACGATGAGCGGTGCGCATTGTATAAAGACTTGCTCGGAAGGAAGTAAAGTTGAGCACGTCTTTCGATTTTCGACCAGACGCGACAATTCTGCTTCGATTTTCCTCCTATTACCTCTCACAAACGCGTGACTTGGAAAGAAGTCCGTCTTTCTTTCTCTCTCTCTTTTTTCTTTCTTGCCTGCTTCTCTTTCTCTGCATTTTTTTTTCCTTCTTCCTCGGAGGGAACGGTCTTAAAAAGCAAAAAAAGGATTCTCTCAGGTCGCATTCCCAATGACGGGAGGGGCAGAGTGGTGCTACCCAGCCTGTGATGCCCCATAGGGCCACCTTTCAGGCTTCGGTCGATCCATATAAGCACACGCTCGCTATTAGACACATCGTACATGAGATAATATATCTCTCACTCACATAATTGGGAGAGTGAGTATACCGAGGGTGAGAGAAATGAGGGAGAGGAATAAAGGAGAAAATGGCCCGGTGCTTGGCCTATTGATCCTCTGCTCATGGAATCGTTCCCGGGGAAACCACATGTACACAAAACACAGTTCGCATCTTGACGTGGGGAGGAGACGAGGGGGTCAAGACATCTGGCGGGAGAGCACTGCAGTCTGCGCCCCGCCCCCCCCCCCCTCCCCCCCTCTCTCTCTCTGACCTAGCGGGAAATTTTTACGAATAGCATAGAACTGCGTCCCTTCTCATGTCATCCCAGTGTCTTCACTTTTCACTTTTCCTCGTCGACCGGAGAGTAATGAGGAAGAGGAGATCGGAATCGTTTCCCTCCCATTCATTCTATCTGTCGCATGTCTCTGAATCGGGAACAATGTAAAAGCCATTGTCACGGTGGACTCCTCCGAAAAATGAAGAGAACAATGGACGGGGAAATGTTAATTGGCTCGGAAATACCTGGATAAGGAGAGTGAGAGTCAGCGAAGGTGATTGAATTGAGGGAAGAATGAGACTATCGTTGCTCTCTCTCTCTCTCGCTTTCATCCATTTCGCTCCTGTGAACTGTCGATGGTTGTCATGGAAACCTGGCTGCATCCCCCGTGATACACGACTTTTGCTTCCGGGGCCGAGGCCTGGAAGGGGAGGGGGGCAGCTGGATCTTCTAAAGAATCCTCCCCGTCCACTCCCCCCCACCTGAGGCCCAAAGAAAGGAGAATTAGGAGAGGAGGGGGGGGAGGGGGGGTTTCTAGGTCTTCGCGAGGATGCAGAGAAAGGGTGACAGGTGAGACGAGGGGAGGGGGAGCAGAGAAGGAAAGAAAAGCCCGCCATAATCAAGGAGGCAGAGGGAGGCAGATGTTGGGGCCTGGAACGTGAAGCTGTCCTCCCAAGAGGAAATTAACGCCCTAGCCTTGATCTCTCGCGTCCCTTCTTTCGTGGGCCGTTTCGCACGGAGTGAGAAAAAGAGTCAGGCCACTAAAATCGTGAGATTTCTTAATGGCACTCTCGCCTGGGAAAATCTTCCGGCCCTTCACAATTTCCCGGCTGATGACCGAAATCAAATGAGACGCATGGGATTTTCGGCCTCGGGGGGATTCGGATAGGATCCCATATTCTGCACAGCCAGGTTGACAAGGAAATGGGGCTGAAAGTATAGGCGAGAAGGAACCACAAGATTCCCCGTGGCTCCTTGCACGAGGCCGAGATGAGAGCGACGCCAACTTAATGGCGCACTGCACTCTATCGCTGCGCTACTTTGATATCGAAACTGGGACGATTCCTCATCAAACAATGAAATCAAACATGGGATGAGTGTCATGGAACGAGGAAGAATTCGATCTGGGTCTCTTTTTTTGCTCGGGGAGTCTGACGTATACAGGAAAGTAAGAAAGGGGACAAAAGAGGAGGATGAAGAAGAGGCAAAAGAAAGGAAAGAGACAGGGAAGACGGCGCGGAGTGCGCGGGCTTCGGAGATCCATCCATTGAATTATTCATCCCGAGCATTCTCTGATTCGAGGACGCTAAGGGTTGCCATGGCAACCATCGTTGGCATCTATAGCAGCCAGGGGTCCACCCAGCCGTGTCATCACCGCTACCCAATCCCCTTCTCCTCCTATCCGTATGAATTAGGCCTCGTCGTAGATGCTGGAATGGGAGGGAAAAATCAACACCGATGCAACCCTCTCCATGACGTGTACTTGTCGAACGACTTCCGGGAAATTCTAACATGTAACGAGGTATAAAAAATCATGGAGTTTCGAATGCGATCGGATTGCAGCATGAAGATCCGGCTGATTCCACGAAGTTCCGCGAAACACGCGCGGGGGAAAAAGGGAGGGGGGGGGGAATGGGGGGGGGAGGGGGATAGATATGAAGTCGAAGATGACGTCTGCAGGCACGTGCCCTCTGCTTGGGTGCTGCTCTCATATTGGTACATCTATCTAGCAAATCGGCTTTCGTGATGACCCTAGAGCCGATTCGTGACCCGAAGACGCCACTGCTGGGAAGATCAAGAAGGAAGAAGAAAAAAAGAAAAAAGGAGAAAGAGAGGAGACAAAAGCCGGCCGAGGGTCGGGGACGCAGCGTCTCATTCCCGACTTTTATTTGTTTCATAGAGCGTGAAGCAGATCTCCTGCCACCATCAAGACTATCACGTGAGATGATGAGTGGATTTGCATCCACCTTTTCCACTTGGCAGAGGGGGAGGAAAGAGAGAGAGAGAGAGAGAAGATGGTCGAGGCTCTCAACCATACACGTACGATGTGGAACGAACTAGAAACGAATCTTCTTCGCGGCTTCTTCCTGTCCCTCTCTTTCTCTTCTCGAAAACGATGATCTCGATACCGAGGAAGGAACAAAGCAGGGGCGCAATATATCCCGTGTCTATACGCACAGGTGCTGCCCGGGTGTATCATCATATCATTATCTCTATCTTCTCTCCGTCGCGGTGCCGCTTGAATCTGCTCTCGGAAGCTTTTTTTTTCGCCCACGCGAGTTTCCCAGGATCGCGACGAGACTGATGCTCCATTAGAGCGAGAGGAACAGTCACGTCTTGGCTTCTCTATTGTGCGGCCAATCTGGAATCTTGGTCTGGGAACGGCCCGGAGGTGGACGTTGCCCAGAGTGCAATTATTGTAGCGTAGAGGGGAAGAGAGAGGGAGAGAGACCGTTCAACTGGTCATTGTCTTGGGAGAAATGGAGAAAAGAGGTTTTTCTGCGCCTCAGATAAGTCACTTCCGGCCGCAGGTCATCTAAAATGAGAGAAAATGCTCCGTGATATTAAGAGAGAGAGATGGCGTCCAACATATCACCCTGGCATTACCCGACTCTCATCGACTTTTTTTTTTTCCCTCGGCTTCTCAGCACGCGGAAGGGAAAAGGTCTGGCTTCCGTCGGGACGGTGAGGAACCGTTCTTCCCGTTATCCGAATCTCCTCAAAAGTGAGAGACGTGTGGCAGATAAGGACGAGCCCTCCCTCAACCCTGTTTCGTTTTTCTCATCGTTACGAGATGCAGAAACCAGATGGTTTCGCGCTCAGATAGTTGTTTGTCTTTTCCGCTGCTGGCTACGTCCACTCGACTCGTAGCATCGATACCCACCTGACTCCGGAAATCCCTCTCTCGTCTTCTGTTTTCCCTGCCCTAAATACCTGCATCCCCGCCCGTACCGTCACCGTAATAATTACCCGGCGAGATACTTTGCGGGTGCCATCGGAGGCGACAGCTTGCTCCCACGGAAGATGCGGCCTCTTCTCCCGAGGTCCCCCCCCCCCCCACTCCGACGGCGACACCGGATAAAGAAAAGTCGGGGAGGAAACCCCCGGGAGAAGAAGCGGGGAGGCCGTGGCCAAGGGCAAGGAAAGTCTGAAAACCATCTCGCTCCGCATGCCAAGTATGAAGCGCAACGAGTCAAATAACACCCGAACCACCGACGGGGCACGCGACTCGTGTAATTGCTACCAGATGATGATGTCTCTCACGGGGGGAAGATAAAAATCTCGGAGTTTTCTAATGCCCACGTGCCTCAGGGTCGTGTTCCGGCTGGCTGGACCACGTCGTTTCTAATGCCCTCCCCCCCATTCGTTTCAATATGCTCGCATGCATGTATGTATGGCCCTCCCATCGATTAAGCGGCTTTTTCCAGTGCGTGTGGAGTGCGACTGGTGCGAGACGATCACTTTGGTGAGTCGTCCTTGCCTACCTGGACGAGTCATGATGGAGCTCCTGGACGGGCGGGGGTTCCAAGCCACGAGATCCACAAACTGACTTGGGGAACGAGATGATGGGCCAGGATATTCCAGACAGCAACGGCGTTGCCGGGCAACGCGCTCAGCGCACCATGCCATATATACCAGGACGCAGAATATATACTCCTCTGAATGCAGCACACCTTTTCCCCTCTCCCCTCCGAATGTTCTCTCTCTCGCTCTCTCTCCCTCTCTCCCGGAGGAGGGAGAGCCGGGAAGATCGATCCCGAGGCCCACGTCTCATTTGCTCATATTCAACGGAGATATAGATTGAATTTATGGCCATCCACTCGAGCGGTGCCGTGATCGGTCGCATGCGAATCCAGCTAAGACCTTTGATGAGGTCTCGTCCCGCGTCACGCAGCTTCTCTCGTCGAGGGAAAGTCCGAGATTCCTCCGATTCATCCGAGAATGACTCACCTCGGATCGAAGAAGAGGAGGAATGTCGGACGAAGGAGACGATCGTCCGAGACGGAGACTGCATGTCGACCGAACGAGGGCGGGCCGAGTTCCCTCCGTCGTCGACGACGGGCCATCCCGACCGCAGACGTCTTGCTTTACATAACCATGGACGGTAGAAGCGTTGGGTTTGAACATTTTTCATTCATTTCTTTGGGGTCGGGAAGCAGGAAGCGAGCCCGGAGGCAGGCTCGAAGGCAGGCTACCCTTGCCCGTCGTCCCATACAACTCCCCTCTTGTGCCAACTCCCCGTCCAAGCTCACGCATTCGCTCGGAATTCGACAGAATTCCTGCCCTATCGAAGTATCCGAGTGACCTCGGTTTCATGTGGAAGAGTTCAGTCATTCCAGACCTTCGAAAGTCTCTGACGGATTCGTAATCCACACGAAACGCGACTTCTTCGATAGAGGCATCCATCTTAGGAATTGCGGATGGAATGGACGAGGGCGAATGCGAGTCCCGAGCGCGAACGCAAAGGCAACGAGGGAAATACCCCTCGAATCGCGACGCCTGGAGCCGGCAATGGAGCGGCGTCGACCTCCACCCCTCGAATCCTCCCGACGGCGACCCTCCACGAGACTCTCCAGAGACCGATCCCGACGGCAGAGCCATCTGCAGGCGAGACGCGGGACTCGTCGCCCTCCGCCATTTTCGATGTCGCACCGACATCACTTTGCATCGTCTCGTCGGGGCTCGGCGCGTGGCCGGTGGTCCTAGGATTCACACGACTCTGCGTCCGTCTTGCATGGTACTTCGAGGAAATGCGAATTTTCCGTACGATTCGCCCGGAGGTGCTGGACGAACGGAGACGCTGGAACTGCACCAAGAAACAGCTCTACGTCGCAGTGAAGTTACTTTTGGGTCCGTCGGTTATCCCGTTGCTTCCATCATCAAATTCGCGTCGAAAGGATTATGGTAGTTCGTTCCCGGATTCTTGCCGTCGTGCCCTCGTTGGCAGAAAGTTTACATTGTTGGCATGATCTGCAAATGGGATGATAGCATCGGTCCAACGTCGGTGAGAACCGGATTTTGCATCTTACGGGACAGTGGGGAGCAGTGGGACCGTGACCAGTGGCGTAGCCAAGCATTCGCAAACGGAGGGGGTAAGTGTAACAAGGGGAGTCAGTAACTTCTCGGGCGGAGGGGGGGGGGTAGGGCAGACGCATTTACTCCAGAGTTGGAGGGGCTAGAACCAAACTTAGGGGGGCTTCAGTGCTCAGGGTTTGGGGGGTTAGAACCAAACTTAAGGGGGCTTCAGTGCCCCCCCCCCCCCTCCCCTCGCTACGCCACTGACCGTAAGTCGTCCATACCGATTTGTGTGTTTGGAATGTGAAATGGTCTTGCTCGTATCGGGTGAGCACGATGAGAATGCTGAGCGGACGTGAGCTCTCAGTTTTGGAGGAAACGGCGAAAGGGGAAAGAGTTCCTTCTTCGATTCCGCTTGCATCGAAAATTCGCAGTTATGAGCCCGAGCCGCTTTGGTCGCGAGAGAGGTGCCATCGGTGACACTTTCGGCCGGTCCCCACGGTCTCTCGAGTTTCACGCTTTCACATCTGTCAACAGATCTCACCGATGTCCCTTCTTTGTTGTTTCTTTTTTTTTATTTTCTGTCAATAAAGAACGTCTTTGGGGAAACAAAATCGAGGCTAGGTACATACGGTGCCAGATACATCGCATAAACAACCCGATGTCAGACGCGCCAGATCGGCCCCGTTACGTAGCTGATAATCCAGCTGACATCGCGCATTAAGTCCAGTCTAAACTCGCTTTTGCATCGGACTCCCATGCGATAGCAGACCATCATCGTCGATGAACATTTCAAACGCTGCCCTCCCGATGGTGAAAATGCCACATCGCATCGACTTCGGCACGACCCTGGTAAGCCCCTGGCACGACGCTGGTAACCCCTGGCACGACGCTGCTCCAAAGTAAGCCTCTCGACGAGGGACCAACGTCGGCGTGGATCGTTGGATCTAAGTGTTAAATTTCTAAGGAACGCATACCGTGTTGGAACCACTTCGGCCCAACGCGTTCATGCCATTCGGATAATTATGCAAATCTTTTAATATCGGTATCGATCGAATCGCAACATGCATGCGCCGATCAGCGCGACGTCGACACAACGAATTCGGCTTTAAAATCTCATCTGAAAAATCATCTGGTCGACTGTTAAGCTGAGATGGGTAATTTACAAAATTTCGTAACGTAACGTTTTTCGGTACAGATATTTTTTATTGCTTTACCCTTTCCGTGTTTTAGCAACTTTAGAATTTCGATACGTCTTATTTAAAAAAAAATCCATAATGATGTTATAACCTTAACGTAACGTTACTTCTTCGTTATTGCACTCCGACCATTCCCCATAGAACTGCCTCGAGCATGTTAACAAAAAAAAAAAGATTACACCACGTCCAATACCGGACATTCTCCGACATCGCAGTCCTCTCAGTCCGACTCCTGTCATTTGTCAACATCGCAAAGTGAAGTCATGGAATCGCAAAAGCTGCCAATCAAAAGCGCCAATACGAGTGTTTCTGAATTCTGACCACGTCGGCGAAGAGTCTATTCATAAAATTTTCGTATCTATTCCTGCATTTAAAAAAAAAATGGTCAGCAGCGGAAAAAAAAAACAGCAGTAAAAAAAAATTAGCGGATCTGGAAAGAGCGGAACAGATCCAATAGAAGAAGACGAAGGCGGCTCTCCAAACCGATAGAATTCGCCGTTATCGCGGCTAGGAATTCTGAGCAATCGAATGCAAAAGAATGTAATAAAGCTTCTGCTGGAGAAGCTCGGGAGAGCACCAGGTTATTATTGTTTTTTTTTTTTTTTTTTTTTTTTTTTAGCGATAAACCTTTTTTTATGGGTTGATACGACATGACAGACAATTTCCGGTACGGTACTTCGTGATTTTCTTGTTTTTGCTCCTGCATACTAAAATTTTTGTTCTCGTAATTTTAACCCTTTCATACCTGGCGTCCATTCCAACGAGCATTGCATTTTCATTGCGTCTGTGGGAATTTCTTGGGATTCTCGTAACTTTGCGCCCCCATATTACACTACAATGAGCACAATTATGCATGGCTCTACTCCATCGGAGGCCTTCCTTCACCCGTCGGTTTAGTCACCTTCCGTTATGTAATTAAATATATAATATAATATATAATATATGGTATGATATGGCAAATTTATACAAAATATGAAAACGATATATAAAACAAAATTTTTAATTACAATAGCGAAAGTGCTCAGAAATGCAAATATATATATTATTTCTATAGTGGCCTTAATTCAGGTCTGAAAGGGTTAAACTATTTCCAATCGTTGCTGTTGCCTTCCCCGGCGCTGTTCTTGAAGAGCGATTGATTATTGTATCATTGTATCATGATCGAGGATTTCAGAACGTAACGTCGAAAGCCATTATGCAATGTTGACATCGATCGACACAACAAACGCAGTTAAATGCTAATGGTGAAGCGCATGAACATGCAGGAAGCCTGGAATTACCATAATGAAAGAAAAAAAAATACGAACGCAATGCCGCCGCTCCGGTCCTTTGGATTCTCATACAATTAAGGACCGCTCCCTTCTGCACCCTCAGGGCAAAAAAAAAAAGAAACTAAAAAATGGAGAGACTGGAGTGGGATCCCTCGGACGACCTTCCTGACAAATAATCATGCTGCTGCGCAACTGCATCTATCGAAATGGACTGTGGGCTGCCAATATGCATCATGTATTCTCTCGATGGTTGCAGAATGTATATATATATATATATATATTTCTGGAGCTATAAAAGGCGCAGGGGGCTTCGAAGTCGTCGGAGCGGCAGTTGCCCCGCGCGAGTTCTCGCGGCCGAAAAAGTACGAAATAGGAACCGAATTCGGTTCTCTTCGGTCGCGGACCTTGCAATCGCGTTCACCGTCGTCAAATGTACGGCTTTTTTGTTTCTCGCGGGATTTTCCCCAAATTTATTTCGTTCGTTTGACAGTCGGGGATTGTTTTGATGTCACTTCGGAGACGAATTTAGTCGACCTTGAAATGCTGTCCTTTTGTCGGTCCTTTTCAGCGATATCAAGGGGAGTTGTTTCAACTGCGAAAAATGACTTCACTGCAGCCTCGTACGTCAGGAAATGGAATCGAGAAACGCATTTGAGCATCGTGCGTTCCTGGCATACAATTTCTTAACGAGAGTGATCGGAACTAATTTTGTCGTTGCGCATTTCCAAATTGAATAGTTTTTTTTTTTTTCAGGAGCGTGACTTGCTATGCTTTCTGTTGATTCTGGAAACCGTGTACAAAATAATTAATTAATGCTGAAAAAATTGTGATTCGTCCTGCTTCGACCATAACAGAACGGGTCAACAGTCGGCCGAAGGCCAGTATTTATCGGCGTCGAGTCCCGTTCATCTTGCATGGGTGACGGGTCGGAGTGGCAATTCGGAACTCGAAATCACAGGAAGCGTCTTGGATAAGTTTTTTTTTTTTTTGTCCTGTGCATCGCATGGAAGAGAGAGGATGGGGAGACTGGGTGGGATGATGAGAAAAATGCGAAGCATGTCGGCCTTTGCATCCCGGCTCGAACCGGTCTCGTCTTGCCTCGTTTCCTCCTTGGACTCTGGCTCGCACTCTTTTTCTCTGTTGCCTCTCTCCGGGGGGTTTCTGGATTCCGGGATTGGTCGGAGAAGAGGGGAGGGGAAGGGATCGGCGGGGAATCACCATCCGCAGCATCTCATCTCCCCTCCCCCTCGTTAAGATGGCGACATGGGGGGGCATGGGGGGTGGGGGATGGGGGAGGGGGATCGAAACGGGAAGACGAATGAAGCGACGATGGCATCACGATCATCCGGTGACCCCATTGTTATGTCGTTTCCCTTCGTCTTTTCGAGCCGGGTATCTAATTGATGCCGAGCTGGTGCGCCCCCGTGTCATTTGGGGGGAAATTTCCCTGCTTCATCCACGGGCAGGGCAGCTGCCTATCTCCGTGGGCCGTAACAAAGGGAGGAGGGAAAAGGAAAAAGGAAGGAGGAAAAGGGAAGCAAGGGTGGGTGTCTGGAAGGGACCCCAGCTGACGCACGCATCGAAAGCCACCTGAAAAGAGAGGAGAGAGATGGGATCGGTCGGCGTTTTTAGTCGGATTCCGTCGACTCGGTTGTCGTCTGCTCTGACTCGACGAAAATCTAGCAAGGTTTTTGACGGAAATCGAGATGACAGCGTATCCTCAGTGAGCACGTGGATGGATGAAAAGGCGGAAGACGAGCCCGTCGTCGACTTTCCTTTTTTTTCTTTTCCAGATTTCAAAGGCAATGCATACGAGGGAAGATTCCATGGTGAGGTTTCGCGTGGTCCCCGTCCACACGACAGCCTCGAGTCTCGTTAATGGATCGGGGGAATCCGACTGCGAAAATCCACTCTTTTTTTCTCTTCTCTCTTCTTCCACCCGCCTCACCTCTTCCCCAAATTGGTTTCGCGAGACGTCCTTTCTTCCCCCTCCAATATGCGATAAAAGCGCGAAGGTAGGTGTCCCATCGTGGGAAGAAACGGTTCCCGGTTTTCTTCCTTTATCCTCGAGGCCGTTCCATCCATCCGAGAGGATAGGGGATTTGCACGGGTTTCTCCTAAGCGCGTATCATTCGAGTACATTCATCCCGTAAGAGAGCGATGAGTCAGCAAGCATCGTCATTTCCTTTGACCTCCCCCCCCCTCTCGGAAATGAATGCTACCGAGACAATGACACCATCTCCGTGGAGGGGGATACCTACACGCAGCATCTTTCCCTTCTCTTCGATCTTTCGCCGAAACTGTCAGGGTTGACCGGTCCGAAGAAAAAATCAGTTTTCTCCACGATGCTGATGGTTGGGTTCCCATCCGTGTTCCTTCTGATATATGTTTGCGAGGTAAATTTTCCGAGAGAGAAGTCGGTCCTCGGGACGAGTGTTGCTTCTGGATTTTCGGACTCCTTTTCCGCTTCGACTCTCTGCTCCCATTCTCTGTCTCACGCATCATCTCCTTCTTCCGTGATCCCTTTCAGGAATATTTATTTTTATCTGGAGACCTGCGCTTGGAGACTCGGGTCAGAATGCATTCAGGGCATGACGGCAGGACTCTCTCTCTCTCTCTCTCTCTCTCTCTCGATGACCGGAATTCCATATCAGGCTGTGTGACTCAAGAGATGTGCTTAGCGAACCCCTGGAACATTTTCACTCTCCACAGTTTAACAAGCCCGCTGGCTGAAGCCTGAGAAGATTTTAGAGGCTTCGAGGCATCCACAGCATTTCGAATGAGCGGAGAAGTGACTGAAGGCAATGAGATTTCTTCTTAGCCGGATCAGGTGCGACAAAAATAGAAAGAGAAAGAGAAAGATAGAGAGAGAGAGAGGGAGAGAGGGAGAAGAAAGAGAATAAGAGGAAGCCTCACAAAGAATGAAGATGCACCGAAGATGGAATCCGTACAACTGCAGCTCTCTCTACACAATCGCACGAGCCCCATTAAGGTAAAAGCCAGGCTCTTGGGCTGTTCATGGTCAACTTTTCTCCCTCTAATGCCAGGAAAAGGAGATGAATCTGGCTCGACAGGAAGTGAGGGCAAAATCGGAGCCAAGGGGAGACCTCTGAACCGCATCCGGCCTTCTCGTGATGATGATGATGATGATGAGGTATATGGGGACATGACTGGAGGTGAAGATGCAGAAGGGCTCTATAAAGAGCAGCATCTGGTTCCCCTCCGGCTGTAATATTCCCTCATCTTTCCAGCTTATTTTCTTCCATTGTTTGGCTCGTCTGCTCTTGATTATTCTTTTCCCTATCTGTCGGAAGCACTTCCTTCCCCGGGAAGAAGAGGGGGGTGGCAAGGTCGGGCCTTGTTTTCACCTGTACGTGCATCCCCCCCCTTTTTCTCCCCCTCCCCTTCTCCGGATCTTTTCCGTTCTTTGTTTCCAGTTTCCACCTCCGGAGCAGCGGGATGAAGGAAGGGATGAGCGGAATGGATTCCGTCGCGCTCTCTCGACCGCCTACAGATCACCGGGGATGAGACGGAGAGGGAAGGAAAAGGAAAAGAAACAACTTTTCAGGGTCGTCGCAACGGACACCGTCCCAATTGAAAATGGAGGAATTCTATTTCTCGCCCGAGTTGAAATATCTCCTGTCAATTTGTCTCTCTTCCGACTCGCGGTGCTGAAAATACGACGGGCAGCCCCTTCCTTCTCGCTCTCAATGGCCTTCCTCTTCCCCCATTGAAAGAGGGAACCCCGGCTCGTCGAGACGCGTCTGACTGAATTTCACTCGAAGGAACCCGTGAGGCATGTTTTACCCTTCCGAAGGTTCTCGCCGCTCGTATCGCTTTGAGTCATCGCGGGGGAGAGTCGAACCTCGAGGCCTTCCCATCTCGCACGGAGCATGTCTCCAGACTTCCTGCTTCTATTCCTTGGCGTATCACTTTTGTCTGTCGTAAGGAGACGATGCCGAGTCTCTCGTCCGTGCAAACGCTCCATCATTGGCATATAATCGTGACCGGGAAAAAAGGTAGTTAACGTAACTCACGTTCACGCTCACGCATGTGCTAAAAATCGGTGCACCCCCTTCACTCGCCAACGTCTCTCAGTCCACTAAGTTTCATCTGTCTCGGTCCGTCACTTCTGAAGATCTGAAAGTACTTGCTCGGGGACCGAAAATAAGTCTAATCGGGAGCATGAACTACAAGAACAATTACGAGGAATTTGGCACCATTGGACTCAACTTGCTCTAGCAATGAGCATTTCATGGGTCTCCAGCACTGATCTAGCACCGAAAGTGATGGAAAGTATTCAATATCCAAAACACAGACCAATCTATAGCAAAAACTACTGGATGCATTTCAGCACATCAAGTACTGTTGGACTCTTCTTGCTTTGCAGCAGAGTGCATTACTAGGTATTATGTTCGATTCTAGCATAGAAACTACTAAATAGAACTTGATATCAAAATGCGCAGAAGGGTCTATCTCAAAAATGATGTGTAGCCTCGACCGACTTCGACCAATGACGTGCTGCCGCTTTGTTTCGCTCTAAAGGTGTGGTATCGGGATAGGGCTGCCAACTTTTCTTCGTGTCACACCCGGAGACTTCGTTCTTTGGGGGCGAAATCGATTACGAAGGGTTCCTGCTGAGAGTGGGGGTAAGGGGTGGGGGTAGGGGGAGGGGTGGAGGGGGAGGGGGATAATGCAACCTCCACGTTTCCTTCTGGCTGTTCCTATTTTTGTAAGCCTCCATTAAATTTGATAGTCGTCGCCTAATACCTTCTTGAAACCGGAAAACTCGGCTAAACTTCATTGGGAGGACTTTCGAATACCGATTAAGATTTGATATTGATATAATAATATTATATAATACTCACCCAAAACACACGACCGACGCTGACCAGTGGACCCATTTCTACAGGTGTGGTACCGTTGGAATAGGCAAGCTCTAAGCTCAGGAGTTGGCCTTGTGGGAGTCCCAAGTACTATTATTGTATTGACAGTGCTGGAATTTACTATCCAGAACACGCAGACTGACAGAGAGACATGCCACTCGGAATCCGACAAATGAGGCATCGATGGACATACCTCGGAGCGACTGCTGGTTTTTATTATTCATTTATTTAATAATAATAATACTTATTTTTTTTTTTGTTGGGGGAGGGGGGAGTCTCCACACAGAAAGCAGTAATAGCGTTTACATTTAAAAATTCAAGGAGTCCCACGCAGCAAGAACTACTGCACCAGTTTTGAGAAGCAAGGCGCCGATGGAATTTTTTTGCCTAGTGGAGCCCCAAGAGAAATCCACACGTCCAGAAAGGTTATCACCTTACTTTTGAGGGCGTGATCGATTCTTGAATATTCTTTTGTAGAGAAGGTCGGGTACGAGTCCTACAGATCGAAAACATAGAACAGGAACTCTTAACCCTTTCCAGTCTATTTTTTGTACAGATGGCTACCAACGATGTCCGACATCCGACCTGAAAGGGTTAATGGACAATAGAAAATCGAGGAAATTTTTTCGTTCATAGGATGAGTCAATATGAAGAAGAGCTGCCGAACGCCAGAGGAATGGAGGATGCGGGTGGCGGTTTGCTGATAACGCCAATTTCCTTTTTGTCTTCCTTCGAGCCACTTTGCTGTCGTGTCACTCAATAATGACATGAGCTACTTTGGTATTGTGCTTCAGCGCTTAACCGTCAGTTCAAAGACAATTTCGCCAACCTGGTCGTTCGATGAGGTTTGTCTCATTGACCCTGATCAGTGTCGATCGGACCGAAACTTCGTTTTTTTTGTTGCCAGAATTCGTCAATCCACCAATGCACAGATTAACTGCTTTTCGCTTGCTAAAGATTAGTTTCTTTCCTCCTCAGCCTTCCAGTAAAAGACCATGTCCGAATCTTCCAGGAAGTGTCGTTTAAATTTGTCCCGGGGTGTATATTTACATTTTCCTGCTGCGTCCCACTCCAATCAGAATACTTGAGATGTTGGTGTAATTGCATAACTCTCGCATCAGAATGTGTAACCCTATTAGAAGGGTAATTAGATTTGTTTGCCTCTGGGCAGCATAGCAAAGATGGACCGAATTCTCAGTTCAACCAATGGAAGACTTACTCGTATTGTACATATTGCAATTGGCGATTTGAGTACCGCTTACTCAAGGATCCAGGATAAACGGCATGACTGCTATTCATGACAAATGCAGATTTGAGATTTGCGAATGATGGAATCGTGATCGAAGGAGAGATGCAGACTTGAAGTGGGATGAGAGGAAAACGTCGCCACGTCTCATGACCCACATAAATCCTCGGTTGAGTGGAACTGTTGAATTGTGAATACACCCTCGCGAATAGGACTAGGGGGCGAAGAGGGTGGAGAAAGAAAGGAACGTAAATCCTATTTTCGCTCTTTCTTGGAAGGGACGTCGCAGTTGAGACCGTTACGAGCCCGTTTGACTCAGATGAGACTTGGTCCCATGATAAGGAAATTTGCATTTTTTTGCCTCCGTCTGTAAAAGTTTCTCTTAGGAAATGATCCCATCTCGAATGGAAAAAAAGGCCAGTCACATGGTCTCCATCGCATTCGAGAAGCGATGAAGAACAAAGAACTGGAAAGTGAGGCAGCTCTTCTTTCCGCACCGCGTCTAAAAGCGGTAATTATGGTTTCATTCTTCTGGCGGGATGGCTGGATGCCCCCAAACAATGAGGAATTGAGTGATGACTTTAGGCATTGTGATGGGTCTAATAATGTAATCAGGCTAGTTTCAATTGAGAGTGTTCACTGCTTAAGCCAAAATGAATGATAAAGTCGGTTCTTAGATGTGGTCTGCTCCTCCAAAAAACATCCGGAACGAAGGAAGGTAGTGTGGAAATTTGACAGACGTGGCTCTCGGATTATGGATACATAGTTTGTTTCGTGTGCAAATGTTCAACGGTAAAGCCAAAGTAGTGATAAAGTGAGAAGGAAAGCCAACTTCTTTGGCATGCATTTTAGTGACCGTTGGCTCCCTTATCCCATGGAAGGTTGAGCGGGGGAAGCAATTACCTTCTGTGGCTTGTTTTTATGCAATCATGGCAACCAAAGTGAATGAGGGCGTATATTTTACACGCTTCCATTAAAGGGAATGATGAGCGCTTGACCGTGACTCAAGATATTGGTCGAAAAGGGCAGGAGTGATTCCCAAATTGGTGAAGTTCACAGGAAACATTTCCTGAGAACTTCACCAATCAACTCCTCTACCATCCAGAACTCTTGTGCCAGCTCCTCACGGAAGCAGTTGCGACTAAAAGCAATGAAGAGACTGGGGTACTTGCTATCCAGCCATTTTCATCAGGAAAGATTTCCATTCCAGGGACCCATTCCACAGAATATTTTTTTTTTTTTTAATGTGGTACGTGGTTTTAATACAGTAGAGTTGGGCTTATGTGGTTACATCGCAAAAAAAAACTTGAAAGAATAAAATCCAGTACTGCAGGAAAGGAAATACCTGACTACGAGTATTGCCAGCTAAAGGATCACAGCAACTTTTCTTGGCGCCCTCTATGATAGAATTAACCTTGAATATAAGTGTGGACTCTGGTGCACTACCAATGGACTCTAACAGCTTCCCCACTTTGTTGGGCATATTTGATTGCACCCTATCTGGAATAAATAGACTCTGACCTTCAGGCCAAGAGATGGCACATTTGATTCTGCATATCCAGCTCCTCGTTATACAATATATCCATACGCTTTCATTGATTAAACCTCTTTTGGTGTCATTGCATGAGTGCTACTCAATAGAGAACTCTGGAATGCACTCAGAACTTGGAATATGAGCAGGCTCCAGTACCTTGTACTTTCCAATTTACAAGCACTAGTGCAAACTCTGTGGAACAGAAAATACAAATACTTGTAAATACAGCCATTTCGTTTGTAACTTGTAAATCTTCTGTGGAATAGGTCCCAGGAGGTGACAGAAAGTTGCTAGGAATATCAATGGGCGTGAGGCTTCTTTTGAATTGCACAGATTGGGTACCAATAGTTGACCGATCAAAAGCATAATTTAGAACAAATACTGCATGAATTTAACTTAGCCAACAAAACTGCCAGTCTACATATGTTTGCTGTTACTGGCAAATTGTGGATTCATTAATGGGAATATTATCACAAAAGAAAATTTCTAACGTAACCATCATAATGTTTTGTTGCAACAGCCACAATTCTGATTCTTCACCTAGAAAAGCTGTCTACTTTTGCATAATAAACTTTGAAACTGAAAGCAACACCTCTCAACTGAACCTAAAGCACTAGTGAGTGATGTGTGTTGACTAATTTGTAAAGACACGTTCATCTTGAGATGAACTGAGTCATGAGCATTACAATGTCTATGCCCAGTTGGAAAAGTGTGCTTTCAAAAAAATAAAACCAGTCTGTGCATATGCTAGGAAATTACTATGGCAATATGGAAGAGAACAGGGCATAACAAAATTTAATTGAGCATTTGCATAAAACAGGCATTAGCAAATGTCAGAAAAACCTAGGTCACAAACACAGATGGAGAAACCTTTCCTCAAGAGCATGGGAATCACCAGCAACACCATGGAGTCTTCTATTCATTACTTATCATACAAGATCAAGAGCAAAGACTGCATCTAAGACCACTGTCTAGAAAATTATGAACTAGGAAAAAAAAAAATCAGTTCCACATTTGAGTAGCTGGAATGAAGCACTTCATGGGCTCTAACCATTCAGACTAGGTTCTCCACATTGGCCTATTGAGATGCCTCCATATGATCAAATGACTACACTATAATCACAGGGTCTCATCACCAAAAAGTTTATCAATGACAGAAGACATTGGAGGCTTTATGGCATTGCAATAATTCCTTCATTTTTGGAACTCCAGCAGGAACATGTTTGGTAAGAAATTTTCACGCATCAAAGACACATGGAGATGGGTCAAGGTGCATAGGAACAAGATCATTCTCAATACTGATGAGGGTTAGCTTACGTTTAACACACTCCAGCAAATTTCAACATTTGATACATTGTTTGTTTACTGCCATGTCTCTTAAGGTATATAATGCATTAACTTATTGATTGTATATTCCTTCTCTTAATGATTTGGTTGTCAGTTCATATATTGACTCATGAACGAACTTCATACCACACCACCACACGTGGAGGTCATTGAGACACAATACAGGGAAAAGGGGAGGACCAGGACATAGCACAAGACACCATGGAGAGGAAGTAGTAGCAGACCACTCACAAAGGAGATGGTTAAAGTGACAAAACAAGAATAAATGTTAAGGAATTCATATACTGATCCCATCACGGGAGACACCAAACTGAGAATCCACAACCAATGGACTAACAAAAAGGTCTGGGCCATTGATCCAGTGACAAATGATGACAATGGAATGCATGCGTGCAAACATGAAGGAGCTGGAAAGGAGTCCTAATCAACTACTTTGGTGTTTGCCTATCATGCTTGGATCACAGGTGAACTACACAGGATACGCATGTCAAAGTGCATACATGCATTGCCCATCATTGAGGCCTATTTCAAGGATATCACAAGTCATGGTTAGAAGGCATGGATTCCCCTCCCATGGAAGGGACATTGCAAGGGATCTGTACTTGCTCAATTAGCCAAATTTTAGCCAAATTCAGAAGGAGCTTCCCTCAGGTGGTTGTGACAACTTCAAGTTTTCTTTCATCATCATTAGCCGTCGCAACTCATACAGCACATTCTTCAAAGTGTAGCTCCGCTGCCAGTGTGAGAGCAAAGGAACAATTTTTGGATCAATCTGTAAGAAAAGTAGAGCACATTCACTAATTATATGCATATGATAGAATTTTATCAACTAGTAAATTCAAGTCAGCACATGGTCACTAAAACAAAAAATTGAAACATGTAAAACAAATAACTCACCAATCCTGTGGTGCTATGGACACCAGTCATGTTAATTCTTGTGAGAAACCTCACACTAGGAGCTTCATCTGGGTACCTTGGGCTTGTTTCCATCTTCAAGCTGTAGATTCTATTTTCATACGGTGTCTGTTATAGATAAAATCCATTCAATGCATTAGCCAATATTTTGGATACAGATTAGGAATGCATAGGATATAAAACAATTCAGATCTTATGACCAAGGTCTAGATTTTGGCATAAAAGCAATTATTTGTTGAGCCTGATTGAAACACCCTTCTGGTCACTCATCTGTGCCTTTCCAATTCCTAATTTGTCTTATAACACATATTTATATACATACACATTTATTCAGCAATTGCCTGGATAGAAATTAATTACATTTTAATGTATAAAATATCTTTCAATAACTCCCTCAGGGTTTCATTTTCCAGCTTAATTTTACTCAAAAAAAACATTATTCCCACTGCACAAGGTATTCAAGCTTTATACTCTGTATACTCCTTCTGCTGAAAATCCACAGACTTATTATGCATCTACTGCTTAATGCCTTGCATGTAGCACACACACACAATATAACAGGTCAGAAATAAAATTCATACTTTCAGAAATTTTTCTTTGTGTGATAGTCCCACATCACACTGAGGACAACATACCTTGTCTCTTTTTGAATTTTTTTTTCCCAGAGCCATCTTTCCTTAAACAGCAGACTACACACATTCTTGTTGGTGTTTCTTTCTTTGCAGTTGCAGGTATATGATATATATAATGTTTTGAAAGTGTATTTTCACATAGATTCCAATAGATGTCATTTTAAGTCTACTCATTCAATCACGCATGGAAAATCATGGGTTTAATGCAACAGGAAGCAATGATTAGCTTCAGCCCAAGACTCACTCGGGTCAAACATCATTTACATGGAACCAGTACCCCGAGATAGGTTTGGGCCAAATGCCAAGGAGATTAATGCATAAGGGGGTATTTCAAGATGGAAAGGAGGAGATGTATTAAGTTTGCCCACAATAGTATTGTTCCCTGAATTTTGTATGCATATCCAGTTATTTCTATATTTAAAGTAATTCTGCAGGATGCCCATCCAGGGACTTTGCCTATTACAGAGTTGGGAAAATGCCAACTCACAAATAGATGACTAATGCCCATTTTCTCCTTGCATGAAATCTAATTACTTTTCCCTTCACCTTTCTTACCAAAAATCTAGATTTTTTATTCTATTAAAACAGATGATATTTCTAAGGTATGCCACTTTGATTAGCCTCATCAAATGTCTTCATGGCATAAAAAAAAAGAAAAAAAGGATCACGATTCCCACTATACAAACAGGTTCTTATATTTCACCTATTTAAGTATCTTACCTCTGTTGGGTGAAGGATTTCCCATTCCCAGTCATACTTATCCATGAATTGTCAAAAACTGAAACCAAAGATAAAGCAGGGTAAAATATGATTTTCATGAAAGAAAATCATATCCTGGGTGTCCTGCTTGGTTGACAGTCTCAGAGATATTTTTTGCACTTTCTTTAAGAATTTATTTTCCAATTGCATGAGTCAAAGAAGTCAATAAGAACTTCAATAAATCAGTGATTCATAATATATGCACTCTATACCTAAATGGATTTAATAAAAAAGTAGACCCATTTTTTAAAATGCATATAGAATTTTATGATTGATGGGAATGTCCTCCCATTCCCCTAATAGTATATGTTTGCACATTCCTATGAAATGCACAAACAATCAATTCCAGAAAGGGAAGATCTATGATGACTGCAATGGGATCTTCCATCAACAACAGGCTTACTAGGTTGGTTGATACACAATTTTAACATTATGAGACTTTAATCCTGATTCCTTCACTTTCATGACTCTTGTCTCTTGGTGTCTGACAATGTCTTAATCCTTTGAGGAGGATGCCAGTATATTTTCAGGTTGACGTCCCTCCTGGCCTCCATATATATAATACGGGTATCTGGCAGGCGTAAAAAAAAAAACCTACTCCTCAAAGGGTTAAGGCACATTTCTCCATATCATAGAACACTTATGCATCAAAATGCAAACAGCTTTTGGCCCCATTCATCACAGTCAGGCTTTCTGCATTTTGAGATGTCAGAAGATTACTTACTCTAGGGGGTCCAATAATCATGCCAGTCCAATATGTGAGGGTCATGTCCGAATCATGTTCCAACCCCCAACTGATGGTTCCATCACCCACCCCTTTCAATCCCTGTTCGAGTTCTTCCAACAGTCTAAAACTTCTCGGAACAACTGGAATAAAATCCAAGTTAGACATAAGCAAACGAAGATGACTGAAGTGCAATCATTGCATCTTTATCCTGGCAATTAAGAAACAAGTAGGCTTACCAACTGCGTCCTGAGCAGACATCTTCGCACCTCCTGAAGCCAATGCTGCAAAGAAGGGGGCGGATTTGGGTTTATAAGCCGGTACAAAATTGTACTTAGCAAAATAACAAGCTGCCAGATCGTATTAAAAGACTCACATAACAAGTTTTCAGCGTAGAATTAAATAAAATGCGCATAAAAATACCAGGAAATTCGATATTTCTCCTAAACGTATTAGGGATCTTCAGCAACTCTTCATCAAGACATGTCGGGCACGGTGAACCGGGCTAGATGCTAACATGCGTCCTTGGAGGGAGCCTGGATAGGGGAACGTGAATTACAATCACCTTGCAGCTATTAAATATAGAATAAGATTCTGCTGCCAGAAATGGAAATTGGGTGTCAGGCAGGCTTAACGTTGTAATTATTCTCATCGGCCAGTCACCTTCCTGGCAAATATGTAAGTTAGGCCTAGAATTCTTGGAGAAAGAGTAGTTTCTTTGATGCACACGTATACAGGCATTAGCATGTAAGACACGTACACCAAAAGCCGGTGTTTGATGGCTTGATGATTATAATGGAGGGAAAGCAACAATTGTGAACGCAAGAACAAAGAAGAATTCTGCTGCAGATTTTGGGCTTGCCCAAGAATCACTAGCTCCATCTTGCCAGCTTAGGTTGGTTAACTAGGTGAAAACCTAGAGTTTCAATAATGGCTATGTCTATGTTGCAAATTAAATTTGGGTGAAAATAAAATGGTCCTTTAGTTTTGATTAAATTTTTTAAGACTTCTTTTTTTTTTAGTGTCAGTTATAACTGTTCAAGGATCCACACTGAGATGGCATTTATTAATTTGTAGCTGTAATTGTTTGGATTTAAAAGGCATAGCCTTTTTTATGTCAAATGTTGTTTTGTAGTGATAACACAAGTACACGAAAGTCTACCTGTGAACGAAATTGGATGGAATTCCGGTTCACTTCACGGACCTTGCCATTGTAATGACATACTGCCCTCTGGGTCTTCATCTTTGAATCCATGTTTTAAGTAAAGCTTAAAATGTGTCTCACAGAGTATGAATCGTTGTTAATCCTTATAGTCGACCGGAAACGAGCTCCTTAAGTTACATTTTTCTTACTTTAAGTGAGACACGCTGAGATCACGGTTACGAATGTCCCTGGTATATATTATGTTGTGGTACTTACTGGTGGTTCTAAGCATCGATGGTATAAATATAGTGTTCTAAGGTAACTGAAGAGTATGCTGTAAGAAATGGTTACATTATTATGTTTGTGGGATTTGATATTTTAGAGGGTCAGTTTTCTGGACCGAAATGCAGTGAGGGTCTCTGAAAGTTGATCCCTAGTTGTAGGCATAGGCAAGTGAAGCACACGCCTAAGGTCGGGAATTCTGCATTTATATGTACAACGGCACATCTCTGGTGGTGCTAACCATACATCTATCTTTCCATGGTCAGCCTAAGATCTATATCAAAGGCCATGAATATTCTAATCAAGTTTGTCTGTCAAGCAATATCCAGCTAGTCCCCTCTTTGAACTTCCTTCCTGGAGGTACCTCGCAGGCAATTATGCTGGGAAAATACAGTCTGTCCAAAATCAATCATTCCTTGCTCTGCAAGCCAACATGGTGAGCGGCGTGCGTGTATAGAGGCTTGCTAAGGCCTTCATGCCGGGTGGTGGATGCTTAGTGAGGCTAGGAAGCACTATCACAGGCCCGACTTTGAGGAACTGCATGGTCGACTTTTGTGCCATTGGTTCGATTCATGCGTCCAGATATATTAGTGGATTTCAATGCTTCTTGCAATATGATTACTAATGATGCAAAGGCTTTCAAGCTGATATTGTAGATCACAATCCAACTTTTACAGATAAACACACTCATAACTCCACGTGAAGCATTCGTTCATTATGGAGCCTCTCTTGTGCAGCACAACATTGTACTAAGGAAACGGGCTCAACTTTTGCGTATTTACTATATATCTTCAGCTGACTGAGTTTCTTAATATTAGACATCTTAACATAATTGACTCGATTTTGAAATTTAAAAAGCAAAATTGTTGATGCCATTGGATACAGATTGGTCATTGTATATATTGTTTTATTGAGTGCTCTTCCTATACTATGCAATTGTGTTTTGTGTTTTACGCCAGATTTCTAAACAGTAGGAAAGGTGAGACTTGATTAGAGTGAAGTATAAATTCCATGATATTGATCTTGGTACTAAGACCCTGTTTTGCTAGGCAATCCAATATTTTACACATCAGGTTGTATCATATATTTTACTTGAATTTTATTATTATTTTCAAAATAAAAATTCAATATCATTAAATGAAAAATCAGTCATCAATATAATTCCCTTCTCTGTCTATAATCTCCTTCCACCTGTTCACAAGTTTTTCGATGCCATGATTGAAGAATTCCCTGGGTTTCGAATAAAAAATGAGGACACTTCATATTCGACAGCTTCCCAGGAATGCAGTTTTTTTCCATCTAGATGATTTTGCAGACTTCTGAATAGATGGTAGTCTGAAGGTGCTATGTCTAGGGAATAAGGTGGGTGAGACATTTTTTCCCAGCCAAACTCCTCCAGTTGGGCAGAGGTGATTCGAGCGGTATGAGGGCACGTGTTATCCTGGTGGAACAAAGCACCTCTGTGATTGATTAATGCAGGATGTTTTCATTCTAATACTGTCTTCAGTTGTTGGAGCTGTTGACAGTAGACTTCAGCCATGATGGTTTGGTTTGCTATCAACAGCTCAAAATGAATGATTCCTTGCATATCCCACCAAACGCATAGTAAAATTTTCATTATATGGAGCCCATCTCTTGGCTGTGACTTAGCCTTATCTTCAGGACTAAGCCACTGATGGCAACGCTTAATATTGTTATAAAGGACCCATTTTTCGTCAGTGATGTTCCGATCCAAAAACGGTTCCTGGAGTTGATGAGAATGCAGTGATGTGGAAATGTCAATTCGGTGTTGAAGATTTGCTGGTGACAAATCATGCAGAATCAATTTTCCAAAATTCACCACTTTTCCCAACTGTTTTAAATGATGATGAATGGTCATATGGCTCACATTGAGTTTTAGGCCAATTTCTCTTACAGTTACAGTAGGGTTTTCCTCGACTGTAGCCTTCAGCAACTCATCATTAATGCATTTGGTCATCCAGTTCGTTGTTCATCGTTCAGTCTGAAGTTTCCATTTCTTGAACTTCTCGAACCATCTCCTACACATTCATTCATTCACAACATCTTTTACGTAAACACTGAATGTTTCTTTCGAATTCACCAGCATTATTCCCTCTCTGGAACTCAAATAGCATCACATGTGGAATATGCTCTTTCGTCATTTCCATCTTTTATATTCAATAAAAGTGAAATGGTGTGATGTAAACTCATCAAAATTCGCAGAAAAACTAATCATTAGAATGCAAACAAAACATTAGAAGATATCATGCACCCCACGTGCACAGTTTCACAATAAATGATGTCGCTACCCTGTTGATGGGTGCATCATGCAAAATATGTTACAACCTGATATTTACAAATATTCCTCACAAGCAATTTCTAGTTGAAATGATTATCAAATATAACTCCTAGATGTTTGTCATGATATGTTTCCTATAAGAGGTTACTGCTAATTTTTAACCTTAAATTCAAAGGTTTCATTTTTGTGAGGACTTTGGAATATGACCAATTTTGACTTTTTGACTGAGTGATAGGTTATTTGAAACCACATACACACTCAGGTCTGATCGTATTTGCCCTCTTAGTATCCTTGTATTTGAATAAAAAAAAAAATGTTTGTGTTATCAGCATATAATCTGATTTGCTCATGGGTCACAGCATAGTTTTTGTATTTCTAATTTTTTGTATTTGAGATAAATTAGTGAACCCAACATTGACCCCTGAGTATGCCCTAATTATGTGTGTGGGTATTGGTGCATGTTTCCTCATAATTTAACATTTTGCTGTCTGTTACTGGGGTAATCACAAATTCAGTGCAAAGGGAGATCTCAAAAATCAATTACATGCAGTTTCTTCAATACTTGTCAACATGATTTTGTTTAACCTGCTAATTTTTTAGTTTCTGTAGGGGCTGGCATGATGCTGGTGCTTTTTTCTGCAGCAACCTACATATGCAATTGAGCTTCATTTAATTCTTTTTTTTATTCAAAGGAAATAATGTTTCATTGAATATCAATCCCTTATCTTCAAATCCCATTTTGAATAAACTCATCATTCCCAGTTAACAGGTTAAAGGACTTCTCTTAAATTCAAGAAAATGCAAATGCCAATATTTTACTTGTCTCAGAAATTATATCAAGACCACTGTTCTACATATAATTCTACATATAATTTATTGACTCATTATGACCAAATTGGTTTACCAAACAATAAACATAGACACCAGCATGGGATATAGAAGGTACTTTATGAATGTATCTCTCATTAACTCTTAACGCAATGAGTCCTACACCTAGATTATAGCATTGAGATTGAGTTCTTCCAGGGACCATGCTGGTAGAGTGATACTGACAAAAGAACTAAGCTACTGGCCTTTGTCAGGAGTATTAGTCTGACAACTTAAGCATCAGGTAACCAGAAACTATATCTGGTGTAAGTTATATCTCATGATTCTTGTGATGTTTTGTTTTTTCTTTTCCTTTATATTGTCATAATATGCAGGTGCTGAATCTTGCATATAATTTTCTTCACTGCTGGAATGATCAGCATTCATATTTTGCCCCAGTTGGGCATTACTCAAACATCTAAAATTCAATTTTATAGTATAAGCTTAACTTATTTCAAAGAATCAGTAAGACAAAAAGGAAGAGTTTTGTGATTATATGTCAGTATTATGTTACTGAGATGGTCCTGAAATGAAATACTCGAGACCATGTCAGTAGCAAAGCACTGATAGTTCCTCAGAGTACAGAACAAAAAGTTTGAGTTCAAATAATAATAAAATTGTTTTTAAAAATCTTATCGCTTATTCCCAAAAATTTTCCCTTGTCCAGGTGAAGCAGTTGCAAAGTTGAGTTGACTTGAAAAGCTAGGAGTTGGTCTCTTTTGTTTGCCAAATTGCTAAAATAATTTCTCCAATTTTAATTTGTACTTATGGCAGTTATTGGAGGAAGTTTATCCACTTGGAACAATGACATTTCATAAGTATTTTAGTTCACATAGAAAGAGGTGAAAACTGCAAAATGATCGTGTCTATAAGTTAGTTGGCCTTGAAAATAAGTCTTTCCAATTGACATATTGTACAGTCTCAAGTGATCTTGAGCATGTTCACTGACCAATGGGAGACCTCTGCATTTTTGTAACTTTTAGCTTTCCCAACCAATTTTTACAATATGCATGTCATTATACATGCATATTAAGAGAGAGTTACTTGATTCCTCTTAGTCTGTTTAAACTCAAAGATTAGCTGGTTGGGGAGAAATTTTATTTGGAAAGATGTTATTGGTTTCTTGAGCCACCCTGTATATCTTTGCAGGCAAAACCCCAGATGGAAATCAAGTAGAATGGGCTTGAAGTGATTAGTCATTTATTTAATGGAGAATTCCTAGTTTTGTAAATACGGAATGTTAGGAAATTAATTAATGATTACTTGCATCTTTATTTTATTGGAAATCATAATTTGGACTTGTTAAAATGACTGTAGCTAGAATGTGGATAGGATTGTCCTTGGGGTCATCCTTGAAAATAGGCATATAAATCAATGGTTAGCCCAAATTTTCATGGTCATATATATGCCTAATCTTAATTTTAGTGATTGTTGGCAAATAGCTGTAGAACCTGTTTGGGACTCCAGGATAGGACAAAGCTTGGGGAAGGGGAAAAAACACTTCACCAAAAATGTTTTAGGCCTATTGTATTATTTCCTGAAAGCTTGTATGATTGATTATGAGTCTTTTATATCTTGTTGCAGATGAAGCTGATATTGAATGATATGAATAGTTTGTTGAGCCATCTGCATATTTTTTCCTTTGACTAATTGCCCAGCCTAGACTGACCTGTCAAGGCTGAGGTAAAATCCAGAACCATGAAATCTCGTCCTCGCTTTCGGAGGCCCCATCTCCCAGGCCCCTTCCCTGGCCTGCTACCCCATCATGAAATGCCACTATTTCCCCCCCCTCCTCTGTTTTCTGTCCCACCTTTTCTTGGTGCTAGACCACCTCCATTTCCCCTTGGCCCACCTGTACCCTTTTTTCCTCCAAGACCACCCATGAATTTTCCACCAGGACTGGGAAATCCAATGCATCTGCCATTGCATCCTGGTTGTCCTCTGCCAATGCCTGCTGAAATGTGGTATGCTGGGGCTCATGGACCAATACATGAAGAAAGGTTAAATGCAATCCAAAGTGAATCACAAGATGTTTCCAGTCGAGAATCAGAGAATATTGGAAATGAACACAATGACACTTCTCAGGAGCTTGTGGAAACTCTAAGCTCTTCAACTCATGCTTCAGGGAGATCAGACAGAAAGACTGGGCAGAGGAGACGTGATGAGGAGTCAACACGCAGGAGGAGTCGCTCTCGCAGCAGAGACAGTCATGGCCAAACTCAAAGAGGTTCCCGACGCAGAGATTATAGCCCTCAGAGGCCTAGGAGCTCAAGGAGAAGTCCTGCTAGCCGCTGGGAGAGGTCTCCTGATAGGAAAAGAAGGCGACAACATGAACGAGGATCTCCAGAGAGCCGAAGATTATCAAGGGACAGTTCCTCCAGAGGTAGAGGCAGGTCTAGAGACCATTCTACTTCAGAGAGGAGGGGATCATGGGAGAGATCTGCCAGAGATAGATCTCAGAAGACCTCTCACTCCTCATGGTGGGTGCTTGAGTGTCATACAATTGTGCCAGTACTTGAACTCCTCTTCCCATGTCAGTTTTTCTTATCAGAGGACAACTATATAGAAAATATTTCTGTCCTTACTAGAAGGCATCATTCACAGTGTTTCTTATGTTGAGGCACAGCACATCTCACAGACACTCTCAATAGGAAAGCGTAAGGGATGGTTTACTGGTCTGATCCCCTCAAGGTAAATTAGTGATCCTCTGAATACCTTTCACATTCCCAAATCCTACCTTATATTTCTCTCAATGATTAAATTTGCAGAAAATACAGGTATAAGACTTTATTTAAAAAGGGGGTGGAACATCCACTATTAGCATAGAAAACCCCTTATATTGGTAGTGCACAATTTTTTTTTGTCAGTTTTCAGAATTCCTGTGAAATATTAATTTAAAAATTTCTAAACACTGTTTGTATCACTTGGAGTGCTTCTGCTTAATATCAAGTTGAATAAAATTGAAGCAAAGGAAGAGCTGCTTACCTGGAGTCTGCATTAAGACTGAACCACTTTTATCATTCATTATAATCCCTATCAGAGTCCAACTAACTGTTGAATGGAATGATGAGCATCTTAATTTTGTCTCTTAACTAGGACTGTCTCGATAGGTCAATGCATTGATAACACTCTCTATGGTTGGAGGTATCTAGTTTTTTCAGTCATTGCAATGTATTGGAAACATTTTTGAAGGGGAAATGTCTTGTTGAATTGAGTATTGTACAGTACAATATAGTCCGTCTGGCTGGGGAATGAATAAGGCCGCTTGACCCGCATGGGCTTGCAATTTCCTATCCTGATCAAATCTTGGAAATACTGGGACTGACCATATGAAAACTGAGAAGGAAAAGAGAAAAAAAAACATGTTGGAATCAGAGACAGGAAGTGGGAAAGGAGACAGGGAAAAACAGGAATATTTTTTTATCTTCTGTTTCTGTCTTCAGCTTGATCTCATCAGGTGTATGCTAGAAAGTTTATCAGAACATTAGCTCTGATATCAGTTATTCAAGCAAATGTCTTGTGAAGGCTAAGGTAATTTCTTGAAATCAGTGGATACTAATAGAAATTTTGGCACAAAAGGGTTAATAATTGTGTTACAGGTGTCTTGGACAGACTGTTGTTCACATTTTTAAAAATTTCTTTCTTGTTGTGACATTGGAGATCTGACATTTTCCATCAGTATTCAGACACCCATTGCATTGTTTTTTGCCATGAAGAAACTCGAGCATAAGAGTGCAGAGCAAAACTCCTCTTTAATCAAATGAGCTTGCTCCATGTGCATGATAGCCACTTCTTCAGTTGATCAAAAAATAATAAATTTGTGCAAGGTCAGCACTTCAATTCATTCTCTTAATAAATTTGGCATTTACTTCTTGCTTCTATGCAGGGAAAATTCTGTTTTGTTTGCATGCACAGGAGTTCAGTTCACTACAAAGTAGATATTTGGCTCTACTAACTATAAGAGAAGTCGTCAAACTTGCGCACATTATAGAGATGAAAAAGTCACGTGGAAAACATTTTATTCAGGATCCAAGTCATTCTGAAAATAAACTTCATAATGTGAAGGAAAAGTCAAGCAAGGGATCTGGCTTCATTGATGTTTCCCTTCAAGGTGTGACTTTCAAATTGCAGTCCTTATCGAATGAATTCACCCCCCTCTTACTATGGGCTCCTATGACTTGGCATACTTTTCCCTGATGCATCTGCAGATACTGTAACTGCTAATACCAACTAATCAATGTATATGTCGCCCATGTCGCTATGTCCTGCATTCTCAGCAGTTGAGGAAAGTGTATTCATCCATTCTGAGTTTCCCATTAAAATCTCACCTAGTCTTTCCACGAAATAACTCGTTAACTTATGAAAGACTCTTTTAGGGTGATGATGACATGCCCCTAACTTCTTTCTCTCATTCATTTCAATCTTGAGAATCACATCAGTGATACCCATTGACTAATGAAGGATTTCATAATCATTATTTAGACTCAGGGGTGGAAAATACAACTTTGCTCTGGGTACTGTGTCCAATAAGGAGCATTTTCAACTTCTTCTCATCTACATTCTATCCTCTTCAAATTTCTTGCATTTCTACATTTTATGCATTGACATAGGCATCAACTGGATTGTCCATTTCATCTTCTTTGTTGAAAAGTACATCAAGCATAGACCACCTTCCATTTGAGGTTTTCATAGAAGGGAAAGGGAATGGGAAGTTTTGGTGAAAACTAAGAATAATTATAGGAGAATTATTCAGAAGTTAACAATTAAAATTTTGTATTACTCATTTTTGGATTTCCAGAATATTGAGAGTTGGGAATGTTTTTCAGGTGTGTCTTTTCATGAATGATAAAATTGTAAGGTCAAAATAAAAATGCATCCCAGTGATACGTGACTGGTTTGGCGATTGCATTGATGACAAGGTGATGATATCATTTTTACTTTGGTGCTCTGACATTCCTCAAGGTTCACTTCATTCAAACTTCATTCAAAGAAATTCGGTTCCTGGTCATTCTGATTGGCTGTGTTAGGCCAAGTTTGTGAAGCTTCTTCAAGGTATCATTCTGGTCTATGGTGGTTGGGTAAATGACTGGGATTGCAAATGTAGATAGTATAACTGTTTATTGGATGAAAAACAGATGTCACTCTCTTCTCACAGCCAGTAACACCACTGCCTACTGCAGGGGGTGTGAATTCATTTGATAAGCACTGTATATCATTGTACCATGGCACACATGTCCAGCATTGACCCTCTGTTTTATCATGAGGTAATGTTTGCTACTTTTCATGAGTGGCTCTGCTGGTGCTGCTGATGCTTCCAACATCCTATGATGTCATATTCTTGCTGGTCTGTTCATCACTCCCACATATCATTATGTACCACTTGCCTGGGAGTGATATCATTTGATGACTTGATCATGTCAAGTGCTGATGAAAAGAAAGTGTATTTTTTGCCAGCAGCTGGAGAAAAAGATGCTCCCAAAGTCTGCAATGCCAGCTTTTCCTTCTGATCCCAAGTGATAGCATGAACCCTTAGATATCATAGTAAATTATTTTGGCATTAATGGAGTATTTCAAGTCAGTGATCAGAATATCAGGCATTTGATTTTATGTATTTGGGTATAGCTGGTATTGCCCATAGGTACACATTTCAAATCTGGTCCCTATGCTTAGTTCTCAAACCATATCACAAAAGCACTCCAGTATACAGACCTAGGTAATATGTCTGTAAGAGTGATGGGTTCATATAGGACTGGATTTATTCTGAGTACTTTAATAGTACTCTGATACTTTCATATTATTGATAAGCATAGAGAAAGTAATGTAAGCCATAGGCTTAAACACCAAACATGATGTGAAACCATCAGATGAGAAGTTTCTTCGTGAACTGCAAGCGCTTCACAAATTGGGTGAAAGACTTGCTTGTGCCCATTACTGGGTGGCTTTACATACCCACAAAGTTTGAATGTGCTTTTTTTATTCATTTAGTTAACTTTGACTATTCATGTCAATTCAATGTTAATGCATACCTTGTGCTCTCTGAACAGAGTGCAGCTTGTAGACAAAAACTGGTAGCATTTTAGAATTTATCTTGATGTAGGTGACATGTATCATTTATATTGACTTGCATGAGTGCTTTGATTGCATTCATGAGAACATGCATAAGGCTGTCTTATTACCTTTACTGAGAAGGATTTAGGAAGTTGTGACCCTCCATGCTTGAGAATAGGCAATTAATAATGCAGCCATAATTATTAATTGTTCCCAATACCTAGTAGAAAACATTTTCACTGGGGATATTTGAAGTAGGCTTGGTTCTGCTGTCCTAGTGTATTCTGATCTGCTTCTTCTTGTGTACATGTGCTCTATTTTATTATCTAAGACAAGATTCATATGCTGTTTTTGGGAAACAAAGAACTACCTCAAAGTAAAAACTCTAGATCTGTGATTGTACATGTTGAGATTACAGGAAGACTTGGTACTTGTTCAATTGATGAACTGTCCTTTAGAGTGATTCAATGAAATTTAAGTAGAGAAGATTTGATTGGAGTACAGAATAATTCATTTTTAAAGATGAAATTAAAGAAGAGTCCATCTAGACATGCTGTATTTTTTGGAGGGGGATGAAAAGGTCACAAATGAAATTTTAGTTTGCATAGGCTCCCCCTTTTGGTGTTTAAGCCTTTGACCAACCAAGCCAAAGTATACTCATTTTCATACAGGTCAGAAGCATGTCCATCAATGCTCAGATATTACTTGGATACTAAACTGTATTATGTCATTAATTTAAAAAGAATTCCATTTATGACCCAAAAAATTCATGAAGTTCTCAAGGGACTGAAGCAACAAAGAAATCCTGGCACGGAGCAGGTTCTGTTTTCTTCAAAAATTGGCAATCAAAGGGTTAAAGCATAAATGGGTTTTTGAAACTGTAAACTGGCGTGTTTTTTTTTTTTCCTGTTGTAATCAATTGCTTTTAGTGCTTCCTCTTTTTCTTAGTGCTGGAAAGGAGCCACAGAGGTCAACAAGGCCAAGTCAGAACTCAAGAGCAAGGGAGAGAGGTACAGAAGAACATGGAAGATATATGAACTCAAATCAGTCCAGAAAGCGAGAGACACCATTTGATAGACCAAAAGATGGTGGAATGGAATCGAGCCCGTAAGTGTTGGAAATTTTTGTGAACAATGTTTGTTGGCAATTGAATTGAATATCAGACTCTTATGAAAGGTCCTCTAGTGTAATACTTGTAACCAAAACCTCTTCTGAGGTCAATGTATATTTTTTAATTTTTAATTGTAACACATTTTATCTCAGTTTGTCTTGAAATGTTGGTATTCACATTCAATGAAATTGAATGTGAATGAGCACAAGAAGTGCAAATCTCACATGGTCTGTAAAACTTGTTCATTTTCAGGCAAGGGATTTTCTTTGTCTTATTAGGGACCAGGATTTAGAATGTCAGCTACATTCTGCCCATCAAAATCTTGCTTCCAAAATCCAAATAAGACTAGAAGTTCTGATATAAGACCAATTGATGTTGTGCTCATGTAATATTGCCTAATCCAGGGAAGGGTCAGATGGAGAAAGGAAGCACATGGAGAAGATTTCAGCTGAAGAAATGTTACAGGAAGAGCAGGTCCTGTTCATACGGTGTTCTCCTGCAGAGCTTTTTTATGAACGTGATGAACAGTGAGTTGGCTTTATTGGAATGATCTGGAAGAAGATTCAGTAGAGCAATTCATGAAAGTTACCATCTTGTTTGTAGGAATCCTCGTCTGATGAAAGGCACCACCCAGTTGAAGAAGCTCTGTGAACAATTCAAGGTGCAGCTTGGAACCAGAGTTGAGAGAATCACTGGCCAGCAATCCTCTGAAAATTCTGATGTATCATGCTCACTGCATGTGGAGAGATGTTCCCATGGTGAGATAAAATGGAGACAGTTTATAATAGGTCCAGTATTACTGAGTCTTATGTTAGTTCTTGATACTTATGGGACTTGGTATTGTTTCTCTCAGATGATGGGGAGAGTGGACATTCTGAGAGTGAATCAAGTGAAGAAGAAGGTGAATTGAAAAATGATACACAGGCTTCTGCCATACTTGAATTGGAACGAAAGCAGCAACATCCTGAACGCCTTCATTCAGAGCTTTGGCACAATGAGCCTGGAGAAGTAGAGCAAATCTTTAAGTTAATTTCTTGAGTTCAAGGTTTTTCAAGTTCCTTATAATTTTGCTTTCTCATTTTCCTTGATAGATGAATGATATGCCTGTCTGTCGCTGCAGTCTGAAGGCTAGGAAGACTGGCATCAGGCATGGCTTCTACGAAGGAGAAACTCATGTGCCTCCATGTGAACCTTTTTCCAATAATGTATCTCGTCTGCATCATTACAGGATCACCGTGTCTCCTCCAACTAATTTTTTAGTGTGTAGTTCAATCACCAAATATGCATCAAAATGATTCAATCATATCTTCCTATATGGAGTAGTTTTAGAGTAATTTTTTCTCACTTGGTGTTATTGCAGGTGAAGACTCCAACTGTGATCAATCACGATGGGCATGAATTCATTTTTGAAGGTTTCTCCATGTTGTCTCACTTCCCCCTGGAAAAATTTCCAGTCTGTGGTATCATACGCTTCAATATTCGATATGCAATTCATTATGTTGAAGAGAAGTTTCCTGAAAACTTCTGTGCTGAAGAGTTGAATCTTTTCAGTGAGTAACATTCTGACCTGCATTATCAAAATCTGTCAGATGCAAAGATTTATTGTTGTTTCTTCCTATGTTATTCCAGGCAAGATTCTGTTTCGTGATATCTTGGAGCTGTATGATTTGGACTTGAAAGCAGCTGGAGATGAACATGGATGCAGCCAATTCCATTTTCTTCCCCGGTTTGTGCGGGAGCTGCCTGACCATGGAAAGGAGATTCTTTCCATGTGCTATGTGATGCGGTACCTCCTTGAAGCAGATCAAGACTTGATTCCACCTGAGGAAATAAAAAATCTTGTTGATCTTCCAGACAGTGAATGGCAGAACTTTGCTGATAAAGTGAAAGGTAGCATGCTGTCACCTTTACATGTATACTTAATTTACATGAAGAGATTTCTGAAGCTGCATGTATGATTCTCTCCAGGCATGATAGTCACATATCCAGGCAAGAAGCCAAGTTCAGTGCGTGTTGACCAATTAGACAGGGAACAGGAGAACCCAGATGCCTTGCAGTATCCACAACTAATTCATTTTGGGATGAGACCCCTGCAGCTTAGTTATGCTGGCAACCCCGAGTCAGTGACCTATTCTTTTCCTCATGTTGAACTGATTTTAATTCTGCTCCAGTCCCTTTGAAGGCTTATATTTGCCAAAGTGCATTGTCTAATGTCCTTTGCCCTGCATGTGCCTTTTACACTCCTCATGGGAATGGATTGGGACCTTATGGGAATTACTATTGTACTAAATAAAGCCTGTCACCTGCAGGCTGATTATTACTTGTATCATCCTTCCTGAGAAATGTGGAAAAGTGTTCTTTGTATCAAGAAAATGTTTCCCTGCACCCTTAGTATTTTCAAAAACATGACCATATTTGCAAGTTTCTGGAAAGTGCCCTAAGTCACTCTTCACCCAAGGGTGTCAGGGAAGGGCAAAGGAAGGACAGTTTGATAAGCCTATTATGTGCATCTTCCTGTTATTCCTTGTGGTTTGTGACAGTTACCAGAGAGCATGGAAGGAGTACCTGAAGTTCCGCTACCTGTTGGCTAACAGGCCAAAACCCAGTGAAACTGACAAGCACAAGCTTCATGACCTTGAAATGAAAGCTCAAAAGTTACGATCCCATTCCAAATTGAAACGAGAGGTGACTATTGCATTGTCTGCTGAAGGCTTCAGGCGAACAGGCATCTTCTGTGATGTGATTCAGGTAAAAGCATCTATATGTAATCATTAAAATTAACCGTTTATATTACTTTTTGGGCTCAGTGATTGTGCTTGAATTCCTCCCTCAGCATGCAATGCTACTTCCTATCCTCATCTGTCATTTGCGCTTCCATCGCTCATTGGACTCCCTTGAGCAACTGGTTAGTTATCACTTCAAGAATCGTTACCTACTTCAGCTGGCTCTCACTCATCCATCATACAAAGGCAACTATGGGACAAATCGAGATCATGCTCGCAACTCTTTGACCAACTGTGGAATCAGGCAGCTGGCATATGGTGATCGTATGATTCACTTCCGGCGCAAACGGGGTATTTTCACATGATTCCAACCCACTAAAAGGCAAAAGTCCTCCTTTCAAGTTGTTTGTCACTATATTTTTGTGTGTTTTGTATGTTCTGTAGGTATCAACACCTTGATCCACATCATGTCCCTGTTTGGACAAGATAGAGAGACAGATTCCAATGTGACTCACTATGAACGTCTGGAGTTCTTGGGGGATGCAGTTGTGGAGTTCTTGTCAACCATACATCTCTTCTTCATGTTCCCTGGCTTGGAGGAAGGTGGACTGGCCACATACCGCAGTGCTCTAGTTCAGAATAAACACCTGGCTGTTCTTGCCAAGGTTGGAACTTCTGATATGACACATTTTTATGAAATGGGTCAAAACTGTTTGACAACAGTGACATGATTATGTAATTTCTTTTCCTTCCCATTATACAGAAGCTGAACTTGGAAAAGTACTTGTTGTATGGACATGGCTCTGAACTCTGTCATGACTCAGAGCTCCGTCATGCCCTGGCTAATTCCTATGAAGCTGTCATGGCTGCCTTATTCCTAGATGGTGGCCTTCAAGTATGGTCCACTTCCTATAATGTCTGAAGTCACAAGGTTTCCCACCTCTGTTGATTTAAAGTTTTATCTGATGCATATTCAGGTGGCAGATCGAATCTTCTCAGAAACTCTTTTTCAAGGAGAAATGGACTTGTTGGAAGTATGGAATAACCTCCCACTTCATCCTCTCCAGGAACAAGAGCCTTCAGGAGACAGGCATTGGATTGAGTCTATCCCTTTTCTGAAGGTGTGTGAAACTCCTCTTCTTGGTAACCTCAGTATCTCATTCAGCCATGGGGTCATTTCATGGAAATGTCAACCAAAACTGTGAAATATGCACTTAATAAAATCCAGTGAAGTTATTTATTTTCTGAAAGCTCAAAGGTTCATCTTTCATGCTATAACAAGACTGATCAAGTGTGGCTGCATCCAAGCCTCTTACTACAAAGAATCAGAAGATGCATTTGTGTGAGATCAGAAAGTTTCTTGATTAGGTGTGGTTCATGATAAATGCTACTGTTACAATGGTTGAAAATTATAAAAAAAATTGGGTGGGTTTGCACAAATATATTATCACATCTTGCACAGCACACTATTTTGTTTTCCAAAGCTCCATTGCTTCTTGCTACTGCATTGAGAATTTGTATCATTTTCCTGTTATATGAATAATGTTTTTTGCATAACTTCATCCTTCTATCAAAACCAGTTATGTTGAAAGACATCATTGCCATGAAATATTCATCTTTACTGGTGGGATGGCTGAAAAGCACATTTTTAGCTCATACACAAATAACTACTTTTAAAAAATTCTGTTATTCACATAACTATGGGTCTTCGTTATTCACGTAACCAGCAAAGATAGTTTCAAATGCTGACCAACTCAGCTTTTTTCTATAGACAAATTTTGAGGTGTTATTGACCATATATTACATATGATCATGGCAAAAATGAACAGAGGCCAGCAACATGGTGACTTAATAAGAGTGAGGAGGAGAAGGCAATCATTAAGGCAAAGCAAAATGCCTGCATGAAGGCACTCAGAGAATGTGATTTCAAGACTGGCCCTAACATGCTCTGGGCAGTGAAAGAAGGTAGCTGCAGGTATGACCTTCTGAAAGTTCATAAATCATGAGATATTCATATGTATCTGAAATTGTACCTTCTTGAAAGGGGCAGCTTGCCCAGGCCAGCTGTTTTCTTCCACTCCCTATCCTCCCAGAGAGAAATAGAGGCTAGTAAATGAATTTTACTGTTCAGATCTCCTTGTGCAACAGGTTGGCTCAGATGATACAGCACTAATATTCTGATTTAAAATTTTTTAATTTGAATCCTGGTAGCAGAAGCCTTTTTTTTTTTTCCTTGCATGCAATGTAGCCTGAACAACTGAAAACACACACAATGGATGTGTTACACAATATGAAGAAAGGTGAAATTATACTTTCAATCATAGTAGATATAACAGGTAGTGTTTAGCATTCATGAGTTGATGAGTCTTTTGACTCCATGAACTATCCATTGGCACACAGACTTCATTGACTACTATCAGTACCTTGTTCAACAGGCCTGATGATAGCATTTTGGGACATCATGAAGTGAATGCATGAGTGTATACATAACTCTGAATTTGTATTATATTCTGTGTAATCTCCCCTAATTTATTCATGGGTATTAATTGATTATGATTATGTGAATCAGAGACATAATCTAGTCTTGTTTGAATTTGAGCTACATCAACTATACAGTCAATTGTAAATTTCATTTTTTTCTTTTGCTTGAAGAAGTTTCAGTCATGACTTTCATAGTTCCTATGGATTAAAAGGTTGGTGGCTGGTTTCAGGAGAGAAGTCTAGTTAATAATGATCCGCTTATTATTTGAACATGAGTATTGGCTGGATATAGTCAAATGTCAATATCTTGGAAATCATTGAAACTTATTCATATTTCAGCAGCATGTGATAATATTTTCACATTTTTCACTTTTTTATTTATTTGAAACAAATTGTGGAATTTTATCAGGCGCCAGTCACTCTTATAATTGAAATGCCTAGTCCAGCACTTCATAATGTATTTTTCATGCATTAAAAAATGTTTTCCTACCAAAGTGAATCATTTGTGTTGTCCAGGAGCTGTTGAAATTTGAGGAGTATACTGGATTAGAATTCAAGCATATTCGACTCCTTGCAAGGGCTTTCACTGATCACAGTATTGGATTCAATAACCTCACCATGTGAGTTCTGCTGTTTTTTGCTTCTCCATTTCATTCATAAGTGACTATCTTGGCTGAATCTCATAAATTCATATCTTGCCGTTGGTTTGCAGTGGTTCAAATGAACGCTTGGAGTTCCTGGGAGACACAGTACTCCAATTGATTGTCTCGGATTTTCTCTACAAGCATTTCCCTGATCATCATGAGGGCCATCTCTCGGTAGTCAAAAGTTTCAATTGTTGTAAGAAAATATTCTTGAGGTTCATAGTTGAAGGTGGTCTTACTTACCTTCTGTTCCTTCCTTAGCTTCTACGGAGTTCACTTGTGAACAATAAAACACAGGCAGTGGTATGTGATGACATTGGGTTGACGCGCTTTGCTAGAGCCAAGTTGTCATTGAACAACTGGAAGACAAAAAGTAAAGCAGATCTGTTGGAGGCTTTGCTTGGAGCTATCTTCGTTGACCGGGTATTTCAGACATTACTGGATTGGAATGTTGGATAATTCTTGATATGGTCAACTTCACAAATTTCCTTGTTCATCTCCTTACTGCAGGGGATGACACACTGTTACACCTTCTGCAAAGTCTGCTTCTTTCCACGTCTTCAAGAATTCATTGTCAATCAGGACTGGATTGATCCTAAGTCCAAACTCCAACAATGCTGCCTCACACTGAGGGGACTGAACTGTGAAGAACCCGACATGCCTCTTTATAAGTAAGATTTTTTCTCCTGCTTTTAGCTACTCATTGATGACATTTTGAAGATATCTCTTCTTCTTTTATAGAGTGATCGAGAGTAAAGGTCCTACCAATAGGCGCACCTATCGAGTGGCAGTGTATTTCCGAGGCAAGAGAATGGCTGAAGCAGTGAACAATTCCATCCAACAAGCAGAAATGGATGCAGCCAAGTTGGCTTTGAAAAAATGGAGAGGTACAGTACCACAGTCTTGTTATATCCCAGTCTGCATAGCTACATTGATGGAATATGGAAAGAGCATACATTTTTCCTTGCCAAACATGGAGGTAAAAATGATGTCCACATGGAATGCCATGTGCACAGTTTACAGTGCCTTAATTGGCATCTTGGCCCTTGTCATGGTGAAAATGTTAAACTCAGAACAACCTAGGAGCCTATTATGAAAAACATTTCAAAATGTATTGACCATGTCTTAGTATTCTTCAATAGAATAGTAATTCTGCCCAGCTATAGACCTCATGAGCCTTATTCAACCATTATAAGAATCAGATTAAGGTGATGTGTAGGACTGGGTGAAGCACAAAAAGCACTGGTAAAAGGCAGTTAGATTCACTCAGCAAAGTTACATGAATTTTATTGAGAGAAGCTTATTTTTCTCAAAGTGGTTGATTTGATTAATGTTGAGAAATTTGAACTGACTGAAGTTTACCCTGCTGCAATGAAACAGCATTAATTCATAATGAGTATGTGTGGCTATATCATCATGAAAATTCCTCAGCGATACTTGGTGGCACTAAGTTGACCCATTGCTTTTTGCATTTTGTAAAATGTGAGTGCCCTTTGGAAGTTCAAACTAAGTTGGTTTCATGGAGGCTATAAACCCTGTAGGAGAACAGCTTTTTGTCACAATGTTCTGGAATTTCAGACTTCAGGACAGAATCAACAAATTAGCTCAATTTTGAACTTGAAAAAATTTTTTTTACCATTGCTCCTGCAAAGGAGCTTTGCATGGGATGATGCCACATTTCATAGAGCTGGCAGATGCATGTGTTTATCATTTCTGCACACTCTGTTAAGTGTCTGAACAATAATTCAAAGAAGTCCTGAGTCCACCCTACCTGGGTTTGGTGACTCGGATCAACCATATCCTCAATGCCTGAAATGAGTGAATGTAATTGCAACATAAGATGTTCTCTTCCTTTCAGACTTATTTCCTCAGCTGGAACACCAAGAGAGGGTTTTGAGGAAGCTGAAGCAGAAGAAGGGGAAATAAGCTTCAGAGGATGGCTATGAACATGAGTATAACAGGTGCTCTGAGTTATCTCCAGCATCTTGCAACAGTTGTGCTGCCTACATTATGAGCAGATATTTCTTGTAATATTTAGCACAATTCCAAGTTCTTTGCTGATGATTCATCATTGGCTGTTGTGATTGATTCTCATTTGGTTTATGCTTATATTACACCTGTGGCTTATGGACATTTAAGGATCTCAGATGTTTACTCCTTTAAATGAATTTGCCTTTGTTTCCATATAGCTTACATTTTCATTTTTCATTTCAGTCTGCATTATTTATATAGAATGAAAACACATTAGGAATATTTATTGACTTTATTTTTCATCATCCTGGCTTAGTTCAGGCATCTACTGAAGTCATCCAAGGCAGTAGTGTTTGCCATAGCTTTTTGCCTCACCATGCCTTACTAAGTAGGCTTCGTTTCAAGAAAACCTTTTTTGCACTTTTATAATAATAAATTCTGAATGCTACTCATGTCCAAAATTGGAAGAAGAAAAAAATTCTCAAGAAAGTTTGAAGTCAATTCATCAATGTAAGTACCAATCCTGGATGGACTAGTGCATGTTATTTGTATAGATAACAGTCTCGATTATATATATTCATGATGCACTACTTCATTCTGGATTGGTGGTGCATAGGGAAAAGCTTGTTTTATGTTGAATTGAGTATATTTCTTATTCTTGATGTACATTGGAAAGAAATGGTGACTCAAAGGGACAGAGAAGTCACTGGAATGATTCACTGAAAAAATAATAATACAATATAATTTTTAAAAAGGCTGAGAATCCCTGGTCTGAACTATATCCCACCTGAAGTGGCAGGCCCGGCGCGGGAAAATGCGGGGCCCCCTGCGGCAAATACATTGGGCCACCTCTTGATTCCGGAGATTTGGAGATTTGCCCCTTATTTCATTTTCGATTATCGAAGTTACATCAGGAAAAAAAATGAAAATCACTACATTTTCATTAAGCAAAGAAAGGAGAGGAATCTGTGTAGGTTGTCCAAAGATTTAGCGTTCGTATCCTCGGAGCCTATGCCACCAGCTCATCGATCACTTTCTTGTAATTCAATGACCTGCTGACCTCCCTCTCGATAGAGAGTATAGCTAGTCCTGTCAGGCTTTATTGTGGCACGCTTCATCTTAGATAAGTTATAAACTGTTTCGATTTGGAGAGGCTTCTTTCTGCAGATGCAACTCTCACAGGAGCCGTGAGTAGCACTCCAAGAGTGCTACTCTTGGAGGACACGTTGGGATGCACGGGCCTGACTACTCTTGCGAATGAATCGCGGAGTTCCAAGAGCATCAAGTGGCTCTGGTAGAAGTGTACCAGACTGTGAAGCTCATCGACGAAGTCGTTCAGCTATTGAGGTTAACCTTGGCTAAATGTGCCTAAGCTTTGCACGGGTATCATCGATGATTAGGGTTGCCACCCTTTCATAATTAGGATCGATGGTACATATTTCAGATACTGCAAACTGGTCTTAATATGGACTTTGTTTTGTCCATATTATGAACTTGTTGAGCTTTTTTTAATTAATAAAGCTTAATTGCAGCTAAAACGGCTCTTTTCCAGAAGTCAAAAGCCGTAGGCCACACTCTCTTAGTATCAATTGTCGGCTTGACTTAAGATGGCTCTGGGTATCTGTGGCATAGCTGCATGCACAAGTATGCTTCGAATATTTGCGCACATTTTCGTATGTCCATATTTTGTTAAATTCAAATGTGACAGCGTGATCAAGGGAGACAAGGGGGGATGAAAACGAGGTAGACCTTTATACTCGGACGCCTTTCTCACCTCAAGTGCCTCCAAGCGCGAGGATTTCATGCGGAAATTATGGAGGAATTAAAATAAATAAATAAGAATACTTCTCATGCTTTAGGACGGTGACGGATTTCAACCAGCTCGGCCTTCTCGCCTGTCCAGAGTAGGAAGACCGAGGAGTATTCTTCGTCTCATTCAGAGCTTGGATCTCTTTCGGAATAACTCGTAGCGTTTCTAAGTTTTTTTTTCTCGTTTCTTTCGTTCTTCCTATCTTATTATTATTTATTTCTTCCTCTTGGGGCTGGGGGCCCCTGGATTCTGCGTGGGCCTCCTGCGGCCGCAGGGGACGCAGAGGTACTTGCGCCGGCCCTGTGAAGTGGTATATAGGATGGTGGTGACAGTGTAGGGTTCTGAAGAATGACGTGCACAGTGAAAGGTGCAGGTTATAAGCAGTGACGGCTCGTGATATTTAGCGCTAGTGGTTCGTCTATGGAGAGGGGTAGGCAGGGGCAGGCACTTCCTACCCTCTCTCCATAGGCGAACCACTAGCCCTAAATATCGCGAGCCGCCACAGCTTACAAGGTTTGCCCAATCAGTTTTCGGTTTGACTACCCAAGGCTATTGGCCTCTGATGAACAATTGTATCGGCCAGTAATGTAACTAGTGCAATTTTCCGCGAAGTTAAAAGCTTTTAGCTATTCTGATGCACGAGTCACAGTTATTTTCTTGTTGGATTCAATTTTCATTATTTTCAGACCAAATATTAAGTTTTTACCGAAGACTTTTGGCCAAAGAATATTCAAACACTCCTACTGAACGTTCATGAGGATCATTCTCCATCCTACAACACAGTAAAGAAGTGGGTAGCTGAATTCCGATGAGAAAAAGACTCGGTGATTACACCGGATCGATCTTCCGAGGTGACGGCAGAGGAAACTTGCAGTGCCGTAGGAAATGCTGGTGATAGAGGAAAGCCAAAGGGAAACAAGAGACAGTACAGAATTTGAGTGCATTAAAGGACTGTTCAAACCACTTTTTTTTGCGAAAAACTGGGATGGTTCAAGGGCCAGCCTGGGCCGTGTGGGCAGATTGCATTCCCCTTCTGATCGGCCTCTCTCTGGTGCCATGTGCATCCGCTTTGCAGGTGGGGAATGGAATTGCATTATAAGACTTATCTTCTGCTCTAGCGGTTGCAACGTGGCTGTTCTCGCAGATAGTCACCATGACAACTTTGTTTAGATATGTATATTTCCCCGAGCAGATAACATCATAACAGAAAAAGAAATGGAGAGGAAATTCCCTTTGTAAGCCATTTTAATCTACTTCAAACTTGAAAAATAAATAGAATTTGGATATGGAAGAATTTGTGGTTTTTAAGATCGCTTCAACTGCTTAATGGCTCTGAACCATTGTTTGTAGATAATCTCAGATTCGGCATCGTCCGCTCTGATATCTGTGAAGATCGTGCATCCACGTTCCACATCTGTAACAAGTAATCAAAATGCCCGTTGAAAATCTGGAAATTGAATAAATTCACGTGCACGTCCTCGTAAAAATGGATGCCCCAAACCTCTCTAATAACTATCGGGAACGGTTGCCACCTACGGCGAAGGCTGGTACAACAGGGGCAGCCAGGTAAGAGAAAGTGCAGCAATCGTAAAATGGAATGCCACCTGCTTTTTCCGTACGAACGCTTTCGGACCCAGAGTGGAATTCCTCCGGCTCTTGAGACCGCAGACCACATGTTGTTCTCATGTGCCCATTCTTCTCCATAAACAACTTGATTAAACCCTTTTAGCCCAACGTGAGGCTTTACCTACCCTACAGAGTATCTGAGGTCTCTCCAGGGAATCATCTTTATTTGTAAGTTATGGTCGATGAGTTTCCTTCCCCCCCCCCTCTCCTCCCCTCATGCTGGTCTGTACCCGAATACCTGAGGATGTACTTCGGAGAGCCCAGCAGAGGTGCCTTGATCACTTAAAAACGTGACTACGCATTGACGGAAAACATGATGTTTGGGAAAAAGCATTGTGTCATATGAGCCCAGACGTTTGGGAGACCACGAAGGCAGCATGTCTATTTCTATAGTCTATACCTCAAGGCAACAAATGGCTTTTGTTGTTGAATACCTTGAGTGTGCTCTATTCGTGTGTCCCAGAGGCGGATAGAGAGGCTCAGGCCTAATTATGAGCATATGATCCTGTCCAACTTTGGCATGAGCTAGGCCTAGCAAACCTCGATCACCCACCAAAATACCATATAATTTCAAATATTCGACTGATCAACTCTTCTTAGCATTGGAGAAGAGCTTGTTTTCATTTCGTCTGTTGATAATTAAAATACTCGTCAATAAGATGGTTTCTAGTCACATCAGATGGAGACGCTACACCAGCTCGGAGCCTAGAAAGTGAATTGAGTGAGATCTGGTCGACTTTCGGGGAGCGAGAGTTGGATAAAACCTATTTAGACATCACTCACTTCATATACACAGATTGGGTGCCTATCAGGGAGATTTCGGCCCCCTTTTCCGAAATGTCAATTTCGTGATATATCATCGCCCTGTTGCTGTACTTCAGAAGAGTGGAATGCTCGGGTCATTTATGCAAAAAAATGCAACATATAGAGTGATGCGAAAGCAACTTGCCCCAAAAGGGGCGACCCCCCGTTTCGCTTACTCTCGAAATTCTATTGCCTCTACCCTTGATGCTTGTCGTGACAGTATTCATCGCCCACATCATCTGCAGTGTTTAAACCTGCACTGTAAATTCATGGCATTGTTACAATTCCAGTACTTTATACCCATTGTACAGGCATTAACATTTTGCAGATTCCTGGATTGTAACAATGGAGTGGGATGAACATATGGGATGTGTGCCCCCCCAAACAAGGGGGGACAAATAAGGCTTGGGGGATGAGAATCGCTTTGGATAATAATTCACGAATGGAACAAGAAACCATTCTTTCAACGACATAACCCACTTGTCCAATTCCCCCCCCCCCCCCTCCCACGCCTTTGGGTCAAAGTAAATTTTTATTTTATAACACTATCCTTTTAGTCGTGTGATCCACGAATTTTTAATGGTTCATTCATTGTCTAAAACTTTAAAAACTTAAAAGCAAGAGGGAACGCCATATCTCAGTGGAAAACGAACGAGTTGCACTATCACGGCTCGTATCAAACTGCTGTGTTCAGCGAAGCAAGCGCAAGTAAATGGCTAGGTGTGCCGTGGAAAGTTCAAGTATCCTAATGTGTGCCGCAAATAAAAAAAGATTGGGAACCACTGATCTAAAGGATCGCTGGGTGCATCCTTGCGGCGAGAACTTGTGAACAACCAATTTTTTAAATGTTTAAATTGGTGGTTGCGAGTGCGCATTAATGTCAATTTTAAAACCAACCGGTTCTTAAAAATCAGGTTCCAGGTGAAATTTCCTCTACAAAATCCCCAATAAAAAATATCAACCATGAGGCTCAAGAATTTTGACTTTGTTTTCAATATTTTATTCTATAAATGCACCTCTACAGGAATTCTTGTTCATTATGTGCATGCTATTCCCCATGAAAGTCATAATCGAGGTTTCGTTAGCATCCATGTGGATCTGTGATGGACGACAATAAATGCCTAGTCACATAAGCTTCAGACTCTTCTGAGTTCAGAGTAAAAAGTGTTTTAATATGAGTCAGAAAATGTTTCACTTGATTCGGACACTTGTACATGAAATGTTCCTCATGCACGAGTGTCAGTCATATGAAAAATTGTCTAACTTATGTGGAAAAACACTGCAGAAGGAAGGACAATAAGCCGCCAGAATGACGTCATCATGGGTTAATTTTTTTTGTGCCATGGATGCCTCCACGGTGAACCCAGGTTCACTCACGGATCCCTGCTTCTAAGCTCAGGGATTCACCATGTGCCTTACCTTTCGACGCTTTCTTCTATGTAAGTTGAATTATTCTTCGTCCTAAAATCTTATATAATATCGTTGAGAGATAGACGCTGAAAATCTTTTTCTTTTGCCTTAAGTTAGGCGTAATGTTATCAAGTTTGAGGAAACTGACAAACAGGTATTGGTTAGGCTACCGTAGGTTATATACGTATGTTCTTATAGATTGGCGCAGGCCTAAGCCTAGTTTGAATGGTATTTATGTTCCAAGAATACAACTAGCTAGGTCTAAGCCTAGATGGCAAAATTTAAGGTAAAAAGTAGTGGGAGCCCTTGTATAGCCTAGACTCAGGCGTGGCCAATTGCACAAAATGCATCAGAAGGCCTATATTACATAGAATAGTTCAACTTATTCAGCGCTGTAGGGATGGTAGGGGACAATTCTAAGTTCTCAGGCATTTGATTAACAAGTTGCTAATGTGTAAATAAAGTAGACCTAGAGGTAGAGTTAATTCAATTCTTTGAAGCCATAGCGAAAAATTAACTCTTATCATCTTGAAGTTTGGCTTCCAGGAAGTGCATCATTCATTAGATACTAAAAATACCAGAATCAGGAAAACTAATTTGCCTATGGTTGATATTTAGGAATAGATGGGGATTAGGCCTCGAATTCTGTACTAAGTAGAATGTGAAGGCATTTTGAATATTAGCCTTGGTCTATATATGCAATGGGATCTTGAAAAATGTGTAACTCAAGGAATAAAGAAAATATATGCCAAATAGGCCTATCTGGCCCTTACAGGTTTGCAGATTACAGTCTTAACCCTTTGGCTGTTTGCTCAAGTACATGCTCAGGCTTGTGTAGTGATAGCATGGGTATGTTCTCAGACTCAGAACATTCATTGTTTCTAGGTTATTTATTTCACAGCTATTCATGCATGTAACTGCTATCTTCAATAGTTATCATGATATGACATTTTCTTACATAAACTATTGTAATTAGACAAGCAGGGCAAATTTTTATACAAAAACATATCAACCATCCCCCCTGTGTTATAACATTTAAAGGGTTAAGAAAGGAATAATAAGGAACCTTAGGAATGCATGATACTTAAGAAGCTGAAATAGGGAACATTAGGCAGGCAAAAGCCAGAGACTAATGGAGTTAAGAGAGCCAATATCAAATCAGAACTGTCATTCATTCATGGAATTCTATCTTTTCATTTCAATAGCATTACCGAATTTTATATTAATATCTCCAAAGAATGTCCTCCCAACCAGCTTGGTGCAACAGATTTTCTCTGGCACTGCATTGAAGACATCAACAGCCTTATCTTGACGGGAATGGATACCATTGAGTTGTAACAGTTGCAGAAACTTTCTCTCAGCATTGTTTCCAAGTTCCATTGGTTTAGGAACTCATTGGATTCCTCCATCCTGCCTGTCCAGTCAGGAATGATATTTTTCCTCTTTTATTTTGCCATGGTTCAAATGGATTTGGAAAGAGACATGGTCTTGAGGCTGTGTGACCTGTAAATTTGATTGGACACTCACTTCTTCTCAGCTTTAAAATGACTTATAATCTCTTTGGGTTATTTTTTTAATTATCCCAGTGTGTTTCTGAATACTCTTATGAATTATTTCATTGTATGGTATATTTACAAGAGTATTACATATGGTGAGTGCTTTTAAAGCCTTCATATGCCATCTGAAAACTTGAATTAAAAAAAATTTAAATAGTGGGGTTAGAAAAGATCTCCAAGAAGAAGCAGGGGTTAATATGCTATAAGAAAGCTGATGAGAATTTTAGCACTTAACAATTTTGGAGGCAATACATGCAACTGAATATTAAGTCTTTGATCAGGATGCTACTGATCTTAGAACTCAGATATTGCCAAAATGAAAATACAAATTGAAATTGAAAAATATGAAAGCAATCTGGTCACCATAGGCCTATTATTAGGCTTAAATTAGTCTATTAGTACCCATGTCCCCCTATGTTATAACTCAGGTTTTTTTTTTCAGGGTGATATTGTGCATGTTTTTCATTGGTGAAACATGCAAACATCATGAAAAGTGCACATGATGGAGTCAGGAGTTGATTGTCCTAAAAGAGTGAGTTTTTCTCCTGGCTGTAGG